>JACEGR010001834.1:0-149757 GCA_014170235.1 Listronotus bonariensis | reverse complement strand
TATAATGCGATCACACAAATAAGTAAAAAAATTGTAATTTAATAAATGTTGTGTTGTTATTAATAAAAGTTTTTTTCCATTCTTTTTTATCTTCTACAGTACTTACATTGTTTTACTTTTGTTAGACCTACCATATGTTCATCAAATTTTGCTGTCAAATAAAAACTGAAATGACCTAACCTTTGACACAACGATATAATGTGTCTGTTTACTATTAAGAAAATTAAATAAATATATTATCTAAACTACACACATAAAAACCACTTGTTTATATTATGTCTAATTTACTATTTATCATGGATAAATTGGACAAGTTAACTCAATGTAATCACTCTATTTGCCATTTATAGCTGCTTAAAAATAAGTATGCAAACAAAACAAAAAACCGATACTGATATACACAGGGCCGGATTTAAGGGGAGAGGGGCAGGCGGGGCTACTGCCCCGGGGCCTTCTAAATTAGGGGCCTTTAAAAGTATATATTGTTACCTTAAGGAAATAAAGAAAAAGTACATATTTATTAGAGACATTTTGCACCCCTTATTTTGCAATTCCGTTGTGGTTAACGTTATTCTGAGACAGCGCAGTAAACGCAAACATGATCCGTTATCGTTATTAACCATACCGGAGTCCTTTAATTACGGATGAATACCGAAGAGCTTATCGTTATCGTTATTGTTAAACTGCGTGGTTGCCGGATTGTAGAAATTTTAATATCAATTATTTAAAAGGTTAAAATTTTAATGCAGTATGAATTAATATATCATTTATACATAGGCTCTAATTAGTGATAAATCTATAGCAGTAATAAAAATCAAATAGTGTTAACAAATTAAAACGGACTTGCACTTTTACGGATATTCTAAATCAGTAATTAATTTGGATGTTACAATCTGGCACACTTGCTTTTTATTCTACTACCAAACCTAACCTTACTTTTTGTGTTTTGCTTATACTGTATTGTTTGCATCTACTTTAAAAAACGAAATCAACAGAAGTGTTTGCATATATTTAAATATCAATTTATATCTTATGAAGAATAAAAGTAATTACTGATTTTTCGTTAACTTTAAAAACCGTGAACCTTAGGCAAAAATAAGGTTATATGTCGAAAGCGCAGACGCAAAATAAATTTCTTAAAAGAGGCTGCAAAATCTCTGTCTTAAACTGCTGCCGTAATCGTTATGTTTAATAACGATAACCATAAGGAGGCCAACAAAGGTCTGTTATTTTAAGAGGTGCAAAATATCTCTAATGAAGGACCATTTTTCCTTTTTTTTTGCTTTTCAATGTTTCTTGGGTACAAAATTTCATTACTTAATTATTGATGAGAAACTTTTTTTTTGGTACAAAATACCATTCACTTTTAGTTTGAGGTGGCCACCAGCCTCATTGCCCCAAGACCTCCACACATCTAAATCTGGCCCTGTATATTCAGGATTTCTGGAAAGTCAAAAATAATACTGACAAAGTTGATGGAAAAATCCATTATGATCCAGAAAATTATAAAGTGACCATGGCAAAAAATTGTTGGTTTGTCGAGATATTAGTATTCGTAAGTGGGTCGAGTGATACATCATTTTAAAGCTCCTGACAAGTAATTTATAACCCTAGAATATGAAGTCAATATTTTCACCTATTACAAAATGGCGGTACTTTAAAAATTACCTAAATACCTGATTTGGATGGTCATATTTCTGAAACTAATAAAGTTAGATGTACTTAATGTGGTATTTTCTTAAAGCTCATTTAAAGATCTTTTTAATGGTAAAATTATATACAGGGTTCTTAAATAAAAAATATGTACTTTTTCTTTTACCCTGTATATTACTACCAGTATCACCATTAAAAAGACCTTTAAAAGAGCTTTAGGAAAACACCACATTAGGTACATCTAACTTTATTAGTTTCTGAAATATGGCCATCCAAATCAGGTATTTAGGTAATTTTTAAAGTACCGCCATTTTGTAATAGGTGAAGATATTGACTTCATATTCTAGGGTTATAAAGTACTCGTCAGGAGCTATAAAATGATGTATCACTCGACCCGCCTTCTCATTTAAGAATTTTGGGGTGGTGGCCCTGGTGGTTAAGGGGTTAAAGGGGCGCCGTCCATTTTTTTGTAAAAACGTTCCCCCTCAATAAATATCTTGACGTGTTTCGGCGATTTTCTCAAATCTGTCTCGTTTCGAAGATAACTTGAGTGGAAAGTTTTTAAATGAACACCCTGTATGTAGTTTATTATGTGTTAAAAATACACAACAAAGTCACATGTTGTGTCATGCACAATATCAAAATATACAGCTAAAATGCATTTGCTTACGTCACAAAATTCGTAAAAACTCACCAAAATCCGGCAAGACACTGCGCACAACTCACTATTTCAAAATGTTCTCACACAGTTTTAAAAATAAATTAACTACACCAGACAGTAGACACCACGTTGTTCCACGTTTTTTTCATATGTATTTTAAAAAGTGATACCGGCTTTTTTAATTTAATTGAGTAACATGCTTAATTAAACAAATAGTTTTGTGTACTGCATTAACCTCATTTTTTTAAATGATGTTTCCATATAAAATTACAGCGTGTTGTGGTAATGATATCAAAATAATTTAAGACTTTAGGTTAGTTATTGAAATTTAGTTGAAACGCTTGGATATATTAACTTCATTCAGCTTCTTTTGCTAACTGACAAAAGACAATATTAGAACATGACACAAAGAGTAGCCATTCTATAAGTATATTTACCCTAATTTTTCGAATCATCCAAAAATAAATATATCTACAAAGAGCACATTTTTACATTGAAATGTATGCAGTTCATTCACTGTTTCACACGTCCTTAAACGAGGTAATCTATATAACTATCTCTTTTTATCGCGAGCGCGTACTACTTTTAATGGATCCGTTAAAAGAAATGAAGTACTTATCTGGGCCAGGATAAAAGTTAAAGAGGTTCAACAGTCATTTTTCAAAGCTTAAACAACTGTATATACTTAATTTTGCTTACTGTACAGAAAATATCGAAAGTTCTATTTTAAAATCCTATGTTTAGCAAACCAACGTGTTACTCGTTTATATGTCGTAGATTACCAGGATTTTTCGTCATAAATTTCCCGATAAAATAATAAACTAATTATGTAAGTACGTGGTTTCCTCGAAAATAATCTATACACATTGATTGTGGTTGGAATCTTAAATTTTATTCATTGAAACATGGAAATAATTGTCAGGAACGCGAATATTGATAGTAATTTATGTAACAAATGAATAAAGTAATAATTTTTTTACGAATGGGAGTAATAGAGTAAAAAGACACTTTATACATGTGTTACATACTATATTTTAGGACTTATGTCCTAAAACGCACCTATTTCTATTAGGGGTGTGCGAATATCGATCGAATCGAATCGAATATTAATATTCGATTCGAAATTTGAATCGACCAATTCGAATTATTGAAAATTCAACGAATAATTCAAAAAAATTCGAATAATTTAAAATTTTTTGAATAATTCAAAAATTTTTGAATAATTCACGAATAATGCGAACTAATTATCAAAATATGAATGGATTCTTTATTTTATCCAATTGAGATTCCATAACATCGGGCATCAAAATATTCTACTGACCCATAATATCCTTTTTTGAATAAAAATTACTTATCTGAAGAAGACAATTGCTCAATTTTTTATTTTAATATAAATATATATAAAATAAAATCCTCTCTTTTAAGTTTTAATATAAAATTTTGAAAGACCCTGTCCAAATTGCAAAAGATAAATTATTTTTCAAGTTTAGTAACAGATTTAAGAAATACCCTCTATGATGAATATGCAAAATACAATATTAATTGTCAACTACAATAAATCGTAATAATTCGAAAAAATTCGAATATTCGAAAAAATTCGAATTATTCAAAATTTCTCGAATTATTCAGAAATTTTTTCGAATTATTCGGAAACATTCGAATAATTCAAATTTACGAATTATTCTATTCGAGCCTCAGAATCGAATATTGATATTCGATTCGATACGAATTATTCGTATGTTCGAATTATTCGCATACCCCTAATTTCTATATATCAAAAAGACGTCCTAGTAGTGTATTTCTAAGTAGAGTTAAGACCACATTTATTTCATTCTGAAAGCGATGCCGCCAAGTACACAAAAATTATAAAGCAAATAAACCCTTTTGTAAACAATTTATTGCAGCAAAAAATATTCAACTCGACGAGTACGCCAAGTGTCACAGTTTTTATGGCAGGCCAGAGACAGAAATAAGAGGGGTGTTTTTAAGTACAGTCTGCCCACTGAAACGTGCGAGACGACGCAAGAAGGCAGGGGAAATAATATTCTGCATTATCCAGTCTAATCAGAGGCGTGCAAATAAATGATTGCTAAACAATTTAAAAATGATAAAAAATATGTAAACAATAATTTATGTTAGTGGAAACTGCAAATATCTAAATATTTTTAATTATAATGAGAATATCATCTCAGTAATATAATTAATAGCATCAGTGATACTAAAAGAATTCCAGATTTGACTGTCTTTTTGTTTATAACTATTCACACAACGTTTTGAGTAGTCCTATCTCTATCCGTTTTAGAGTTTACACTGAAAACGAACAGAGATAGGACTGCCCGAAACGTTGTGTGAATATTTATAAATAAAGATTATGAAAATCCGAAATTCCTTTAGTATGACTGATGAAGATAATTATTGTCCACCACATTCAAACAAAGTTAATAGGTAGCATTTTTTTAATATATATATATATATATATATACATTTAGTATTGATAATCATATTTCAATAATATCGCAACTTTATTTATTTTTAGTTTAATATATATATATATATATATATATATATATATATATATATATATATATATATATATATATATATATATATATATATATATATATATATATATATATATAAAACTGGAGAAAATAAATAAAAAATCTTACAGAATAATGGTACAAAACAACAAAATTCTTGTACTAGGGAAAAATGTTTAACAAAAAAGGAAACTCTTGTATTTATGCACAAAAATGTAAAACTTCATTTAATAAATATTTTAGCAGAGCGCTGTTAAAAAAAATTAGTGTTACTCGCTAAGGAAGAGGTATTGCCAGTACATTAACAAGAAAACTTATTAAAAACATATTGTCCATAATAATTGGGTTAATTTTAAATATAATTAAATATATAATATATTAATTATATTAAATTTTGCACAAAATACATTTTTTCCCTATAATTTTACGTGCACAGCCACTAACCCTTAATAAACATTTGTACGTTTAAAAAAATTAACTGTTAACTTCTTCTTCGTCGTCTTCATTGTCATCGTCATCATCGGAGTTGTCCTCATCACTGCTCTCATTGCCAACTTGAATCATTAGAGGTTCTACTTCCTCCATGTATTGATCAGTCTCCCAAAAATTTTTTTCAATGTCAATTACATGCCTGCAACATTTTTCCCAATCTGTGGGTGTAATAGACTCCAAACCCTGCTCAACAAGATCTAATAAACTTTTCAAAGATAGATCACCGGTCGTGTTGTGGCTACGTATGAAATGTTTTAATTGGGCCCATATCAACTCAATGGGGTTAAGTTCGCACATGTATGGGGGTGTACGTAGTGGAATATGGCCAGAAGAACGAATAATTCTATCTCTATCCAGAATTTACACAAGTCAAACTTTTTTGCTTGCGCAAGTAAACGATTTTTGTTTACATGCTAAAATGTATTTGCACTAGTCAATTTGCGCAAATTGCATAAGCGTAAAACCCACCTTGAGGCTTGAAAGGAAAACAGATTTATTTATTTAATTTATTATTTAGTTACATCCATACCTACCTTAATGATTTTTGAATGCGATGCAAAATCAAAATACTACTATCTACGGTATAATACACACCCAAAACCACAACACTAAAAATTGTTAATAGGAAACAACTATTTTAAAAGCCGGGTAAGTACGGTAAGTACAATAAATTCCAAACCATTCGCATTCCCCGTCTATGTTGATGCGATGCTCCACCTCCTTGGAGGCTCGTTCCAGCGGCAACCAATCAGTAGACATTATTTGAGTGCTTATCTTGGTAAAGTAGCACTGTTGTCGGAAATTAAGAATGTAAAAACATTTTAGGGCGATATGAATAATAAAACATAGTATAAGCGGTTCATCTCAGAAAATAGAGCAATAAAATAAAATCTCTTTTAAAAATTAAAAATAAATCAATAACAAGGTGTAAACAAGAACTGTATAAAATATAAAATATTATATTTAAAAAGTATAAGATAGGTTTACAGCATTAGAATGAAAAACTGGCAACATCTTAAAAGCAACTTCAGTTTTTTTCCGCATTCTTTTCATCTGGCTAGACTCAGTTGGCGAACTTTACATGATACGTGTTTTTGCAATGTTTTTATTTATTTATCTAAAAATATGTAGTCAGGCTCTGTCAAAGGCTACGTGTTTTCGAAAAGGTTTGTTTACTTTATCATTTTTGTGTACTTGGCGGCATCGCTTTCAGAATGAAAGAAATATGATCTTAACTTTACCTACCCTGCATATAACATAATTTTATTCGTTAAGGAAAACAACAGATATTTTCAAACATGACAATGAATAAAAGAATACTGCAGGCCTGTGCTATATCAGCATCATCAGCATTTTTGCAATGAAAATAAGCCAACATTTTTATAAAATCTCTATTTTCTGCCATTGGAAAATAAAGCATAAGGAAAGTCTTCGTGCAAGAATAGTATATTACATTACAAGCGTGGAAAATGACTAATTTCACACGAGTGGGAATATTGTAGCACGAGGCGTTAGCCGAGTGCGACAAACCCACGAGTGTAAGAAAGTCATTTTCACACGAGTACTGTACACTATTTTTCCTACGACCACAAATTATTCACCAAAAAATAAATAAATTAAAGTTTGTCTGTTCAGAAAAAATAAAAAACAATTGAGAACTTTGCAACACTAGGGTGATATTTACTTTGCAACACTAGTGTGATATGTACTTTCTCCTCACTGCTATATTATACTGTTTTGACAATATTTTTACATCGAAAATCACCTACCTAGAAGCATTATATAACCTTTATCATTTTGGAATTTAAAAAGGCCCTCACTCTAATAAAAAATTGTATGGTTTTGTTAGGTAATAACGCTAATAGTTTAATACGGTTTTCTGCTATTATAAGGGTTTTTTAAAAATTATCGATTCTTACATATTTTAGAC
The DNA here is from genome assembly GCA_014170235.1 of Listronotus bonariensis. Taxonomy (NCBI): domain Eukaryota; kingdom Metazoa; phylum Arthropoda; class Insecta; order Coleoptera; family Curculionidae; genus Listronotus; species Listronotus bonariensis. Next base: position 142,481 of record JACEGR010001834.1, on the reverse strand, counting down.
ACTCTTCTAAATAAAACGTAAGTGGTGCATATCCAAAATATTCCGTTTTTTAAAAATATCAGTAAATAAACTTACGGGACCGGGGAGTGAAAAGGGGTGCTGGGTGGGGTAAAATTGGTAAAACGAGATAATGAAACTGAACATCACATGTAAAATTAAGTAAAAATAACAGTTTTTCCTCATATTTTTAAGAAAAAATATAAATGAAAATTGTAAATGCATAACCTAACGTCCTTAAAGTAAGGAAAAACGACTACCAAACGTCAGTTACCATGCAAAAATATGGAAAGCATTTGGCAACGTCGGAAGGGTCTGATTCTGTTTATGAATGGATAAAAGAAAGTGGATTCATAAAGTGTGTATTAGCCTTAGGTTTAATTAGGGATTAAAAAAAAGATTTAACTAGTAATTGTTTGAGTACACGAAGAAAGAGAGGAAGGAATTTGATCTGTAGGCTTTTTTTCTCTGGCGCTTTAGGTCGAACGGTCAAGCGGCAAGGCTGCCTCTATAAAGTACGTGCTCAAAGGTAGAAGGGAGATTTTAAATTTGATCTACTTACCTGACAACGTGACAACACTGTGCCAGTCAGTGAAAGTTGTTTTTTGTGGTTATGTCTATTTTTGTTTATGTTTTTATTTTTTCGTAAATTTTAATAAATATAAAATAAGATGATTTTCGCTAATTTGGGTTCTACCGTTTAAGGTAAATAAAAAGTTTTTTTTACTGTCACTACAATAAATATGTCACTTGCAAAACCAATAGCAGTTTTTAGAATGACATCATATGTATCACACCAGTGTTGTAAAGTACTTTGCAACACTAGTGCTGTAAAGTACTTTGCAACACTAGTGTGATATAACGCATTTTCTATGCATGAAATCAGTGTGCTATTTGCTATTTTCACAAGTGGTCGTAGGAAAAGAATATTATTATTATTTTTTTAAATTAAGTTTTGAAGTTGTTTTTATATATCCTAAACAGATTTTTAAATGATTGCTTTTACGTCTAGTTTACAAAATAGCTATTTATGTATCAAGGGCGTTACTAGGACTATAAGGCCCTGAAAGTCGAAATAGCCCGAGGGCTAGATTTCTGACGTGATGGGCATTATAGTCCAGTAAAGCTCGTGGTGCATACAATGCTTTATGTTTTACCCAAAAAAAAGAGTTTTTCAATGACTAATTACATTATTTATTTGCAATATAAAAATAAGTTGCACCTGTACCTGTATACGTAAGTAGATAATGACTGGTGTTAAGTTTGACTTTGATGTTTCTATCAGTTAGTCAGTTGGCATTTTTTATTTAACGATTTGCTCAAAATGGAAGAAATTCCACAAAATATAAGAGAAAAGGCCATAAAAGCGACCGAAAATCTTTTGCCAGTTAAATCAAGGCAACAGTATGATCGGGAGTATGGCATATTTGGTATTTGAAAAGATGCGAACGCAATTCTTCAAATAACCGAAACCGTTTTAATGGCATATTTTCAGGAACTGGTAAGTTATAGATTTTATTTTAATACATATGTTTGTATAAACTTGATCTTTATTGTGACAGAAATAAAATTGGATAAGCAATAAAATTTCCATATTAGGGCATTATAAGCGGGCATTATCATAATGCGCGCTTATAATGCCCTAGGTGTGCTGCAGGTATTATTGCTACCATAACATATTCCGTTTCTAAGGTATTACAGATCAATAATAGATGGGTAAAACATAAAAATGTTAAAAAAACCTCTATATAATTATAATTAATTATAGCTGTAATTGAAGAAGTCAACCTATATGCAGAAATGCCCTATTTTCCAATGTAACATTTTTTTTTCCGTGATTACAATATATGCTTTTTAAAATGTTTCCTTTTTTCAAATAAAAATTTTATCTGGATTTTTTATACTTATTTCTTATTTTTATGAAGAAGACCGCTTATGCTGACCCATAATCCATAAATATTTAATTAAATATCTCCACAGTCCTATTGATTCAATATTTAATTAAATTGTTGCCGTTACTATTGGCTGGAATATACTACCCTAATCAATAATTATTGATACATTATTAATATTCGCTTTTTTTTATGGGAAATATAGTCAGAGCCTGTGAGCGGCAGGCTTTCCTTATTTTGTAAAACCTCAAAGTTTGCCAGTGCATGCTTCCAACATAGGTAGAAGCAATGGCAGACCATAGAGTTTAACCCATAGTAGCTTTGGCAGGTACCAGATACCCAAATTTTAATGAATTGAAACTTAACTTTTGTCATTTTGTAAAAGCTTTTTAGATATGATACTTGGGTACCTTACCTTAGAAGATATTTCTCCAGTCGGCAAACAGTTTTGACAGTTCCAACCCCTGGGCAGACAGGGTTGTAAATAGGCATGTCCAAAAATATTTTGATGTATACAGAGTGTACTTAAAATTAAAAAAAAAAGCTAACCTTATAGCAATAACTTTTTTGGGCACTCTGTTTACATTGATATATGTTTCGGAGATGTTTATTTGAAAATTCTGCAACTCTTATTTAGGACCTTTGTCAAATATTGTTATTTAACAAAAATATTGAAGTTGGATCATTGGACCACCCCAAAATGTTTGTCTTCCAAGAGGTTGAAACTGTCAAAACTGTCTGGCGACTGTGAAAATATCTACAAATAGGTATAGAAGGAACAGTTTAAAAATGTGAATTCGGTGCTCTTTTATAAGAAAAAAATTACAAAAAGTTTAAAGCAAATAAATCGGCATGCTTGTCTTCGCGGCCGCCTTTGCTATATTTCTTTTATGAAATGCCGGTTGATGCAGCTGGTCATCGCACTATGGGATAGAAATTAATTTTTTTGGTCAAAATTCTGAAACTTACCAATATAACTTAAAATGAGGTGCTTTTTACTGGAAAAATATTATTAATTATTACAAATGCTTTTGGAAACCTAAAACTTATTATATGTTATTATAAATTTACACCCCTTAACATTATTATTTTTTATTGTACAAAATAAACTAAAATGTCAGCTTGTTTGGTTAATGCGGTAGTATTCCTATGATATACGGGGCACGACAATAAATATGATTTTTTTAAATGGAATACCCTGAATATTATATCACCATCAAAAAATCTTTTAAAATGCTTTAAAAAATACTACATTTAATGTGTCTATCTCAATTAGTTTCGGAAATATGACCATCCAAATCTGAAAAATAATTTTAAATTATTTTTAGAAGCGTAATTGAGATACATCTTCCCAACTTTTTTATTTTTTAACGTATAAAATAAATAAAAACACTGTTTTGTTGGGTAGATTCTGTAGAATCCATATCTTTCATCAGAATGCTTTTATCTTTTAGGATATACGGTGTAGGACAAAACATATTAAATTTTAAAATGGAATACCTTGAAAATTATAAAAAAATCTTGTATCTGTCCTTACACTCAGAAGTAGCAAAAAGTAGGAAGGCAATTGTAAGTACAAAAACTGATAAAGGAAAAGGTAGACAAATATTTGACAAAAGTAGCGAGACTTCGCGAGACTGCATCGGAAACACAACAATAGCTGTTATTATTTAAACTCTTTTACTGTTTTTAGTAAACAAGGCTAATAATAAACCTAGTAGATTAAATGTTGTATATTTATGTTTACTTAAAATACATTTTCAAGTTTCTTATTACCCCAATAGAAGTAGCCATTTCCTTTTATAATTTTGCGTACATGTAGTTTGGAGTATCTACTCTGAAATACACAGCATGAGCCATTAAAATTTCAAAGTTGCTTTTTGGCCAAAATAATGGATTTCTATCCCATAGTGTATCGGCGCGTCGCTGTAAAGGATAGCGGCGCCTTTGTATAAAATAGTCCGATTGCAGGCGGCCTTTTTATGTTTTTTGTATTATTTTCAAAGGGTACCGAATTTGCGCTTTTAAAATGTTCTTACTATATTTTCAGGGATCTTTACTCTGCGAGATTAAAACACATGATGGCAAAACCTCGGTAAACGATTAAAACTGACGCGGTCCAAGCCTAAGAACCAAGATACCTTAGTTGACCAAAGTCGTGAAAGCTTCCGTTCTGTGTTAAGTAAAAAGTTTATTATCTTGAGTACAAAGGATTTGAGAGCTTGTGTTTTTATGATTTTTTTTTCTAAATTTTATTTTAAATCATCGGTAAATTAGAGTTTTAGAAAATTTTACTTGCCACCCACACGCTGACAGGGTTTTCAATTGTAATAGGCTTCATTGGGATTTCTTAGTTTAGATAAATTATAAATTATGTATCACATTGGAACCAGGACCGAAAGCGCTTGTGGCGAGCACCCAAAAGGATTTTTTAATATATAAATTCCCAATGACAACATAAAACATCCACAACCTTTATGTAATAAAAATCCTATCTAAAGATCATTAAATCGTGAGTTAAAAATAATATATGAATAGTTATAACGGAATAAATTTCAAATATAAATTTTCTGTGGATTTATTTATGACGACTTTATTAGAGCTTTGACCTCCTTACCTACTAGCTTAATAAACTTGATACTTTTATGTTGAATACATTTATTTAGATTAATAAATCTAAGAAAATTTTAAAATGTTAAGTGATAAAATAAAACTTATATTATATAAGGGTTATATAACCCTTAGGTTATATAACCGTGACGTCCGTTAATCATGCTTCGACTCTTTTAAAACCTTTTTAGGGGGTTTTGACGAGTCTACCCCGACTATTCATACCACCTTATATGGAAGCAACGCGTTAACCCAGCCTGTCAATGTCAAATGTTGGGTGTCGGACCAGGCAAACGAGTCACTTTTTTTGTCGGACAAGTTTACCACAATAGTAGAGGAGCCCAAGATGCTAAATTTGCAGTTATTTGAGCGTCATAGAGACCTATTGGGTTGCAAAGCTTAGATGATAAGAAGAAAGAAATGTTATATAATGTATACCTTTTATCGGGGCGTTAAGCGGCTATGGATTTTTAAGTATGTCAAAAAATATTTTTATTATTTTGGCTTGTTGAAATCGTTTAAATCGTATTGAATTATACATTTTTCGTTATCGTTGGATTATTTTCTTCAAAATAAAAATAAAATAACCACGCTCGGGCATGTCAAAATGACGTTATTTTTACAACTTTGTAGCCCTCCGCTTTCTTTACGTCACTCTCTAATTGTCAGATTAGTGAAATATACACTGTTTAGCATGTAATTAACAGAGACAACAATGAGACGAGTAACTGGTCCTAACTATTTGTCCGTTGTATTTATCTCTTTCTGGTTTAACGCAAGTTCCAATAAATATGTCTTTGTCTTTCATCATGGCAGGCTCTCGTAGATGGAGCAATCATCGCTTTGCCCTGGTTGCCAAGTTGTTTACAATTTTTGCATGTAAACTTTAATGTCCTTTTTGGCTCACATCTAATTAAGAGAAAGAAAATATACCATGAATCGAATATTTTTAACTTGACAAACGTTGCCGCAGGCAGTCACGCCGAAATGTTATTCGATATTTGTGTTTGATATTTTTCAATGGCCGATTTGTTTGGACAGTTTGTTTACATTTTCTGTGATTTATTGTGTGTTTCGTGGTTTTTTACCTTTAATTGGACTTTGAATATTGACTTTTATTAGTGATCACAGTGTATATATTAAATTTGTGCATTTCAACAGATAATTTAAGGTAATATTGACATGGTTATCTGTAAGAAAAAATCTTTATAGAAACCAAATAAATGACATTTTTAATTAGGTGTGTGTAATTATAGAACTAAACCCCAATATTTTATATTAATAGGAAACAAAACAAGTACCTAACATTAAGGGCAAAAATAGCACAGCTATATAATTTGAATTTGGCGGGCAAACGATAAAGTCGACTCACGCGCCATCTGCGTTTACCTTCCTTGAAGACAGACAAGGACGGCCCAGCAGCTATCTCTCTCTCGGATAATTTATTTACATTTAGTTGCTCGTCTTATTCTTGTCTCTGTAATTAACTCACTTTATCTTAATCTGACTCGCACGACAATTTCTGATGGACATATTTTGGTTTTTACGATCGCCCCTGTATACGGGGTTCATATTTGGTGGAGGTATTTCATCGGGTACAAGGTATCCTCTGGTATATTTTTCTGACGCACTTTACTAACTTCAGAAATCCCCTCTTGGGCTCCCCTACCTCAATGCTTAACATGCAATTTTTAAACATGGTGCCAAAAATCGTAAGTGTTAAAATCGCAAAACCATAAGACCCATTAACATGTTTTGGGAATCGAATTGGGTGGGTTTCGTAACTTTAATCCTTAAAACCACATTGTGGTAACAAGACAAAAAAGTTACGAGTTTGCCCGGTTCAACACCGGTCGACGCGCGCCACCATCGACGACATTGATAGGCTGGGTTAACGCGCCGCTTCCATATATGGCGGTATGAATATTTGTGGTAGACTCGTTAAAAGGAACCCCCTCAAAAGGTTAAAAATCATTAAGTGAATTTCATTACTGGTCCAGAGACTAATAGGAATTTTTGCTCATGTTTCATGGTAAAACACTTCGTATCATTTACATAACATGGAACTTCCTTGAGTAATAAGTGATGGCTATAATCCAAAATAATCACATTTTATTAAAATCTTGTATAATAGCAAATATTATTTTCCTACGACCACTTGTGAAAATAGCAAATAGCACACTGGTTTCATGCATAGAAAATGCATTATATCACACTAGTGTTGCAAAGTACTTTACAGCACTAGTGTTGCAAAGTATGATGTCATTCAAAAACTGCTATTGGTTTTGCAAGTGACATATTTATTGTAGTGACAGTAAAAAAACTTTTACTTACCTTAAACAGTAGAACCCAAATTAGCGAAAATCATCTTATTGACGTTAAGTTACTGCACAGTATAAGCTTTCTTCCAATATTGAAAAGAGTAATAATAAAATTTCCGAAAAAATAAAAACATAAACAAAAATAGACATTACCACAAAAACAACTTTCACTGACAGATCGCTCAGTGGCACAGTGTTGTCAGGTAAGTACATCAAATTAAAAATCTTCCTTCTACCTTTGAGCACGCACCTTATAGAGGCAGCCTTGCCGCTTGACCGTTCGACTTAAAGCGCCAGAGAAAAAAAGCCTATAGATCAAATTCCTTTCTCTCTTTCTTCGTGTACTCAAACAACTAGTTAAATCTTTTTTTAAATCCCTAATTAAACCTAAGGCTAATACACACTTTATGAATCCACTTTCTTTTATCCATTCATAAATAGAATCAGACCCTTCCGACGTTGTCTAATGCTTTCCATAAATGCTTTCCATATTTTGCATGGTAACTGACGTTTGGTAGTCGTTTTTTTCTTACTTTTAGGACTAGTTAGGTTATGCATTTACAATTTTCATATTTTTTATATTTTTTCTTAAAAATATGAGGAAAAACTGTAATTTTTACTTAATTTTACATGTGATGTTCAGTTTCATTAACTCGTTTTACCAATTTTCCCCCACCCAGCACCCCTTTTCACTCCCCGGTCCCGTAAGTTTGTTTACTGATATTTTTAAAAAACGGAATATTTTGGATATGCACCACTTACATTTTATTAAGAAGAGTGTCTACAATATGTAAGTATCGATAATTTTTAAAAACCCTTATAATAGCAGAAAACCGTATTAAACAATTACCGTTATTACCCAACAAAACCATACAATTTTTATTAAGTGGGGGCCTTTTTAAATTTCAAAATGAGAAAAGTTATATAATGCTTCTAGGTAGGTGATTTTCGATGTAAAAATATTGTCAAAACAGTATAATATAGCAGTGAGGAAAAGTACATATCACACTAGTGTTGCAAAGTAAATATCACCCTAGTGTTGCAAAGTTCTCAATTGTTTTGAATTTTTTCTGTAAGGACAAACTTTAATTTTTATTTTTTGGTCAATAATTTGTGGTCGTAGGAAAAATAGTGTACAGTACTCGTGTGAAAATGGCTTTCTTACACTCGTGGGTTTCCACGATTCCCACTCGTGTGAAATTAGTCATTTTCCTCACTTGTAATGTAATATACTATTTTATTACTGTAAAAACAATAAATAAAATTTCATTCCAAACAGTTTGAAGAAGATTTCTTTCTCAATTAAAAGTTTCAGGACTTTAAAATATTTTAGGGTTTTTCGGCAAATATACTTCATAAACTGGGACTTTAGCCCCACAAAAACCTGCGGCTAGTTGCACTACTGTTAATGCATTGGATCATTAAAATATCTACGGACTTTGCACTGATAGGGTTTACAAGAGGTCAAATACCCAAACATTTTTTTCTTTAATCGGAAGGAAATCGACATATTTCCAGTATGTTTTCTTACCTCCAAAATACATTATTGCTATAAGTAGAAGGGGTTGCTAGACAACGTACTTTTCCGGCCATAACCAGGTTAATTTTAACCGACTACAAAAAAGGAGGAGGTTAAACAGGTGTCCCACCGGGAGGAACTGCCGCGATCGATTTCTCAAAAAGTACGCTTTCGAAATTTTTAAAAATTTGGTAACTTTATTAAGTTAGTAGGGGACATACATACAACTAAAATATTCTATACCTAAGTCCAACCTTTTTTGACTTATTTTAAATTTTATGTCAAAAATGACGTTTGCAAGCCATTACATAACCATCAATTTCTTCTAAACAAAAGCCTTTAATATAAGTTGGGGTTGGGTTTCTTCTAGAGAAAGAACTACTTTAGCAGAGTGTATTGATATTTTTCCAATTAATAAATACAGAGTGGTCAAAAATAATCGTTAAAAATTATTACGACAAAAACCTCAAAACTAATTTTTTTAATGGAAACCCTTATCTTTTTTACCTTATCCTATTAAGCATCAAAAATAAGGATAAGTTTGTATAAGGATGTCCATTCCAAAAATTTATAGTTTTTGGAATATTAGGAATTTAATATTTATCTATTTAAACAATACTTTTAAGTACGGCTTAGTTTGGCTTCTAGTTGGCCTTAACAACAAAATGCGGCGTCACAGCCAACTACCCCGTACCTACCCGTACTTAAATGCATTGTTAGAATAAATAAATATTTAATCGTTAATATTTCAGAAAACTACAAATATTTATAAAAGACATCCTTATTTAAACTTACCCATATAAACGATAAGGGGTTTCATTTAAAAAATTGACTTTAAAAGCTGTTGTCGTTATAATTTTTAACAATTATTTTTGACCACTCTGTATTTATTTATTGTGAAAATATCAATTAAGACTACTAAACCCCAACTTATATCTAAGGTTTCTGTTTAGAAAAAGTTGATGGTTATGTAATAGCTTGCAAACGTCATGTTTGACATAAAATTAAATACAACCATCAATGATGTTTCAAAAAAAAATCAACTGACATTTTGCTCAAAAATAAACTACAACCGTAGTTTACTTTTATATTATTTACTCTGTATACAAAACTAACATGTTCTTTTCGTAAATGTTATTATTTTCAGTGGCGTAGCTAGTGCAGCAGGGGCTCTGGGGCAGAAAAGTAAAGTAGGGCCCCTAAAAATTCGAACACCAAAAAAAAAAAAGAAAAAATGTCCCCATTACTTTTTAAATTTCTTTCACGTCCACTTTCTTTTTATCTTTCATACTAACGCGAATACTCGCGAAAAAAAAGGTGCTTTCCATAAACTTTATTTAAGGGCCTTTTTCAACTCCAAAAGGACCCTCCTAGGATTGGGGGCCCCGGGGCACTGCCCTGCTTAGCCCCTGTTTTTTTACAAGCAAAAATATTTATTAAAAATAACTCATTTTCGAAAAATTACTTTTTTAACACGCTTTTATTAGCTTGGGTTGTAACTATCTATCTATCTATCTATCTATCTATCTATCTATGTAACGGAATCTTTGAGCCTAATTTTTACCAACTTCAAGCGATTCAATTTCTTTGAAACTTTGCACACGTATCAAGGACCGATGACAATGCAATAATTTAAAAACAGTATCCCGTTATCCTGATTAGGACCGCCAGGATAAATAAATTCCTTTGCAGATCCTCTGTGTCTCTTGACAAAATGGCGAAGGAATTTTTTGAGTGAATAAACTAATTAATATATCGAACTAAAAAATGAAAAATAAATAATAGTTTAAAAAAACTAAAAAAACACGCTTTATATGCAACCGAACTAAAAATTAGAAAATAATTTTTCATTACAAAGAGTTTGTCACTTCAGAATAAAAGCGTGGGGTGCTTAATATATTAAATGTTATAATTATTCTATTTGCAAATATCTATGAGGGAAAAGTTATGAAAAAATAGTAAAATGCACCCCCACGCTTTTTACTCTGAAGTGACAAACTCTTTGTAATGAAAAATTATTTTCTAATTTTTAGTTCGGTTTGCATATAAAAGCGTGTTTTTTAGTTTTTTAAACTATTATTTATTATGTATTTACCCTCTTGTAAGCCCTATTCGTGAACAGAATAAAGAGTATAATAAATATTTAAAAAAAAAATCTGAAAAATTTTACCAGCCTGTATCTATAAATAGGTAGGATGTTTAGGACTTGGACTCGTGAAATTTTTTCTTAGGATAATATGGCCTTCTTGAATATTTTACTTTACTTTTGAATCAACCTGTATATCTTTAAATATTCGAGTTGCAAAATAATTTACTCACAGTTTCTCCATCGATTCTTATATTTGTGTTTTTTATCTTTCAGTTCTTTTTCCTTTTTCTTCTTATTCTTAATCTCATCCGTTTTGACTTTAAAACACTGTTTGGCACTGTTCAAACAAGGCATTATGTCACTGTTATTATTTTTCTTTGTTCAAACAATTAACACATTAACTTCGATTTTATAATCAACATAAGCAAACACAAAAAAAATAACACTTATAAAGATTTTTTAAGAAAGTAATATTTAAATAAAAATTAGCAAGTAATTATTATTTTTAATAATAAATAAATGGAGTTGTGTAATGATGAAGACTAAACATTTTGTTTAGTAGTGTGTTGTAGCGGTAAATTAGAGCAAATATTACGGTAAATCGCCGGTAACCGAGATTTGAATGATGCCCGAGAAGGGGGCTTATGTAGGTACACGTATTTCCGGACTACTCCGGTCTTCAACAGATGAAGAACTACAGAGGTGTGAGCCGGAAGATTTTCTTCAGGCCTTATTATTGTGTTTTAGAGAAGAAGGATCTGCACGCGGACAAGCAAACTGGTTTTTGCCTGAATTGGGACAATTGAAAATAGTTAAGCTAAAAAGGAATAGCGGATTGTGCTTTTTAGCTTGATTGCCGATCTTATTGATGGCGGATTGTTCTTATGCTAACATGCCTACGAAAAGGCAATTAATTAAAATAAAATATGGGTTTTTTAATGGTTGAAATAAAATATGAGTTTTAACAGTTGGTATACAACTAACAGGAGCCGAGCCCTTGTAAAGGGTGATTCATTTGGATGTACTTTATAAAAAAAAAAAAAAAAATAATTAATATTTATTATCACACGGAAGAACTATATCTTACATTTAGTTTTTAAAGATTATGGCTTTTAAATGTTGGCCTTAACTGCGCCAATTTTGTCTTAAATTTCAAACTTACATCACATTGTTATTTATTTTTCCAAAAGTGTGAGTTTTTTAAAATATTTAAAAAAAATCCAAATTTAATTGTGTATTATTAAATTTTATTTTTAATTTTAAGAGATTGGTATTCTATACCGGGTGATGCATCGCCGGGCGGGACAAAGGAAATCTCATGTAATTTTTAATGGGGTCAATTATTGACTCCCCTAATTATTTTAGAGAAAAATTCTATTGAATTTTATTGAAGAGCATGCAAATCTACGTCCATGGTAAAACTTTAGATTTTTCGGTTAACCCGTTTGCTAGTTAGATGCTAATATATTTTTAAAAATTGTTACATTATTATCTCCTCATATTTATGAACAACAATAAAAATACCAGTTAGCGTGACATAACGCGTTGTCTTTTTTAACTTTAGTGCTATATCATCACTATTATCAAAAAATTGAACAGTGAAAAGATGAAAGTTGTATTTATACAAACGAATTAAGTTAAGTTAAACTAAACTTCAGTAACAAATTTCAAGAACTTATGACATTCATAATATTTACATGCTTCAATAAATTATTAATATTATTACAATAATTAATATGTTGGAAATAAACTTAAAATTTAAGAAAATTTTTGAAATATTCCTCCATTGACTGCTAGACAATAACCCAGACATTCATAAAATTGTCTTCTTACATTGGCTAAATGGTAAATTGAAATTTTATTGCATTCTGCAGAAATAGTATTTTTTAACTCATCTAGATTAGAGTAATTTTTATCCTTGTATATCATGCTTTTAAATGGCCCCAGAGGAAGAAGTCATTTGGCAGAAATATCAGGAGACCTGGCCAATTTATGGTGTGATGTAGGCCAATAACATTTTCATTAAAAGCATTGTGTAAATAGTCCCGAACAGCCAGGGTATTATGTGCCGGGCAGCCATCCATTTGGTACCAAATTTCCTGATTTTCCCTGGATACATCATTTAAAGCGGGTAAAATTAGTTCTTCGAGTAGTTCCAAATAAAATTCTGCATTCAAATTTTTATTAGGAAAAAATGGTCCAATAATATGTTGTCCGAAAATCCCCGCCCAAACATTTACTTTCTGTGGATATTGCGTCCTCGTTTCGACAAATCTGTGTTGGTTTTAATACATAATACCCTGACTGTTCAGGAATATTTACACAATGCTTTTAATGGAAATGGTATTGGCCTATATTAGCATCTAACTAGCAAACAGGTTAACCGAAAAATTTAATGTTTTTACCATGGACGTAGATTTGCATGCTCTTCAATAAACTTCAATAGAATGTTTCTCTAAAATAATTAGGGGAGCCAATAATTGACCCCATTAACAATTACATGGGATTTTCTATATTCCGCCCGGCGGTGCATCACCACGGTATAGTCTTGTGTTTGGATCACTCTACTTACCTTTGACTATGACACGGGCCTTACCAATACTTTACTTGAAACCACAGATGAAAAAAATTGTTGGCCATTGCTGATTTTTGTTCTTATAAAAATAATTTAGTAGTTTATTTCGGTTACTTTAGTAAAAACCCATCAAAACACTTTGTTTACACTGACTGACAAGATCTTTACAATATTTAGGTGTTACTTAAATTAAATAGTAGCAACAATACCTCTGTTGGGATATAATAAGATAAGTGATAATAATAATATGTGATAAGAAGCGACCTTCTACTAAACACTTTCACACTCTGACACATTCATTAAAGAAATAAAGCTATAAAACCGTATGTCAATCACGTCTGGAATATACGTTGCGTTTTAAACGTTTTATAAAGAAATAGACAGAAAAGAATTTTCCTTTTTATTTCTTATCTGTACTATTAGTTAGGGATCCCTGGACCATTTTTACAAGCATAAAGTAACATACCTACGGATAAGAGAAACCATGTCATGCTAAAATTTTCGTACCGCTTTTGCGGCAGGCTGGCGATCGGTCCAAGCCTCGCCTCATGAAACATCAGCGCTGGGGAGACACGTAAGCTTACTGAAATGACTAACTGGCGGTATTTCAACGAGAAACGAATAAAATTATATTGGGAGTTTTCGCATGACCTGTCCTTAAATCGGCTATTCCATGAAAACTCTTATAATTTCCTTACTCTATGTTACAAGTCATTACTAACAAGCTTATTTTTCGTGAGTAGCTTCATTTTGATGAGACGCCTATCTTTTTTCCTTACAGCAATTTTCGTAGGTGGTAGTTTACAGGGTAGCAGGAATTAAGTGTGTTGATTTGACGAATATCAAATATTTATTACTAACAGGGAGTTTTTCTGTTTATTTTCAAGATAATTATCTAAAGTAATCAAAAAATTATTTGTCCTACAAAATGTAAGTTTTCATCAAAGAGTCCCTTACAACCAACATGTATGGTTCCTTCTGGTTAGTTCTTATTCTGTTGATTTTTTTCTCTGGACAAACCACGAAGGCTAAAAGCCTTAATACTAATGTACCGTGGGTGTCTTAAGCGAGGTAAGAGGAAGTTTGTTGACACGGGACATAAATACTTAAAGAATTGGAGGGAAGGAAAAAACCTCCGCAAGCAGCAGGTTTCACATTTTAGAAACTGTGGGGATAAAAGAACGAACAAAGTGGGAAGTTCGGGGCCTGTCCAATTGGACTGTATAGGGATGCATACGCGCGGCACCACGACTTTCCCTGTTGGGAACCGTGAGTGGGGGAACTATACTGGACAATTCTTTAGAGCAGAAGCCATGAAAGTACCTATAAAAAAGCGATAAATCCCCCACAGCCCGACTATTTTTCTAGAAACCTGCGGCAACTTCGATTTTGACGAAATTTGGTTTACAGGGGTTTTTTGAGGCGCTGATCACGAATCTAAAGAATTTTTTGGCGGAAACGTTTCGTTCTTAAGATATTCATCATCAGACTTGAATTTTAAACTAATCCTATTTTTACAATATTCCCTCTTCTTTTTGTACACAATTCTTGATTTAAGGCTAAAGTGGCATACAATATTTGATTTTACCGTTTAAAACACCATTTTTACGTATTTTACATTATTTTTGCATTAAATTGCATAGCTATACTTTAAATCATTTCAATCCCAGTGTGCCATGAAGGCCTATGTGTATGTATGGTTGCCGCATTATCAAAGAAAAACCACACAATTTAATGCAAAAATAATGTAAAAAACTTAGAAAAACGGGGCTTTAAAAGGTGAAAATCAAATATTGTGTGACACTTTAGCTTTAAATCAAGAATTGTGTGCGATAAGGGGAATATAGTAAAAATAAGCTTAGTTCAAATTTGAACTTTGATGAATATCTCGAAAATGAAACGTTTCCGCCAATAAATGTTTCAGATTTGTGATCCCAAAAACCCCTGTATACCAAATTTCGTTAAAATCGGAGTTGCCGCAGGTTTCTAGAAAATTACCCTAAATATTTTAAAAGAAAAGAAAGACAAACATATTTTTTACTTTAATAAATACTTCTATAATATTAAGGTATATATACCTATGTAGTTATGTCTATCCAATAACTACAGTATTGAAAACTCAAAAAAATTATAAATCATAAATTAATTTATATAAAAATATCCCAAAAGAGTTTGCAACTATAGTTTACTTTTTACTCAAGGCCACAAATACAAATTTGGTAGAAAAACATTCAAAAGGAAAATAATTAGCTAAAAATAGTCCTACCTTAAGAATAATTCATATGAATAGTTATTTTTATTTTGGACCCATTAATAATTTATATTATTCTTTTCCAATTTATGCGATACATCACCATCAGATAATAAAAAATCATTTTTGTTTTGAGTTTTCGACTTTACCGACATACTACTTGTCAATTATTAACAATTTTGGTTAAGAGTTCTGTCACAATAAAATTGTTCTGCATTTTAACGCCATAGCCAACTTTTTAAAATAGATAAGAAGTAAAAAGGGATCGTCTATAAAATATAGTGCCTGGATAAGCAATGAAATGGACTTTATGATAATAGCTTTGTTCGCGGGTCTAGTAATGAACTGATTCTGAACCAGAATCGAACTGGTTTTAGAATTGTGTTAAAGCGCATGTCTAGTTATTTATTAGTTCGGAATTTTTATTTATCGCGAACGATTTTCTATACAGCTGAGGATGTATTCTAACCTATCCTTTTGGTTAGGATTTTTCATGGTTAAATTGGATACTACACAAAAAAAATTAAATTCAAACAAAAGGTAAATTGTTATACTGTCGAAAGCCACTCGAGGTCTCTCGGCGGAAGACAAGGGATTCCCTGCCTCCTCTCGTTTTTAACATAAGTATGTGTATTTAACTAAAGATAAAATTCAAACAACAAGAAATGGTAAAATCTTGTAAAATTATGTATATTTTTTATTTAAATCTTTATTTATTTTATTGCATACATACATTCATACGGAATACAATTAAAAATCCTTTGTTTATATACGCTTAGAATCACAAAAATATAAAAAAAAATATTCAACAGGTATATTAACCCGCATAAAAGTGGCAGAAACAAATAAACTGTAATACAACGGTTTATTTCTTTACCACAAAAACAGAAAACAGCTGACCATGTCGGCCAATGCGCATGAAATTCCGAACTGAACTTTTAGTTCCAACAAAAATCCCAGGACTGCTAACCAGGAACGAACTACTTCCATTGTAACCCGCGAATACAGAACTGTTACTAAAAATTCAGGATTTTACTAACCGCGAACGCTGCTTTTTCACTGCGCATGCGAATAGTCCAAGAACCGGTTCAGAATCGAACCCGCGAACAAAGCTATTAACTCTTTGAAAACCTATTTGGGGGGTGTCTTTTGACATGTCTATCACGAATATTCATACCGTCATATATGGAACCGACCGACCCTGTCAATTTTGACATGTTTGGGGTGTCGAACTGGGCAAATGCGTCACTTTTTTGTCGGACAAGTTTACCACAATGTTTTACATGGAATTTTAAAAGATTTTGCCAAAAATGGTACAGTCACGAAACCATCAGGCTCAAAATTGACATATTTCGAGTACTGATGGACTGGGTGGGAACTGTATCTTTTAGTGCTCAGACAAGTTTGACGGAACACTGGAAAAGATGGGTTAAACATCTAATAACCCGACACCCACGGTAGTTAGGGGCGGTATTCATGCTCATTTAAATCTTATAGAATCTCTCGCAACTTATGATAATTTTTTTACAAATGGGAGCGGTCCTAAAAGATGCGAATGAGAATGAGAATAGCATCCCGAAGGCATAAGCATAATGGGCTGTCACAAGGATGAAAAAAAAATGGTGGTAAAAAGTTTATCTTTAAAAAGCCTCAACTATCCAGAAACAAAATAAGATTAGGCTGATCCCCAGAAAAATCATCCTATACACACCACTGCTTTGCGACGTAAATAGAGACATTTTGCACCCCTTATTTTGCAATTCCGTTGTGGTTAACGTTATTCTGAGACTGCGCAGTAACGCAAACATGATCCGTTATCGTTATTAACCATACCGGACTCCTTTAATTACGGATGAACACCGAAGAGCTTATCGTTATCGTTATCGTTACTGTTAAACTGCGTGGTTGCCGGATTGTAGAAATTTTAATATCAATTATTTAAAAGGTTAAAATTTTTATGCCGTATTAATTAAAATATCATTTATACCTAGGCTCTAATTAGCGAAAAATCTATAGCAGTAATAAAAATCAAATAGTGTTAAGAAATTTAAACGGACTTGCACTTTTACGGATATTCTAAATCAGTAATTAATTTTGTGTTTTGCTTATACTGTATTGTTTGCATCTACTTTAAAAAACGAAATCAACAGAAGTGTTTGCATATATTTAAATATCAATTTATATCTTATGAAGAATAAAAGTAAATACTGATTTTCGTTAACTTTAAAGTGGGTGAACCACAGGCAAACATAAGGTTATGTGTCGAAAGCGCAGACGCAAGATAAATTTCTTAAAAGAGGCTGCAAAATCTCTGTCTACAACTGCTGCCGTAATCGTTATGTTTAATAACGATAACCATAAGGAGGCCAAAAAACGTCTGTTATTTTAAGAGGTGCAAAATGTCTCCATTAATCCATTTATTTTATAATAACCCCTGAAGAGATTAATTTTTGTGTCTTTTGTAAAAAATTAATTAAGTCCGTACAAAGAATAAAGAAAAACAACAAAAACTTGACCCAGATATTTTTTAATGCAGCACACAAATTGCTTCATCAACAAGTCAACGAACTTTCTTCTTGTGTAGCTATTTTTAGCCACAGATGGTGAGGAATTCTCAACAGTCTTTGTGATGGAGAATCGCACCCAGTAATTGTGCATGTAAGAGTACCTTAAGAACTACTTGTACATACCGGTATACTGTGTAAAGGCATGTGGTAAAGTTTTAGGGAAACATAGCTGTTGCCATTTTATACATTTTTTTTTTGTTTGTTTTTGTTCTACGCGGTGTATGAAGAAGTTTTTATTAAAAATTACCACGGTATATTTTTGCGTTCTCAACACGAATCCGTGGCTAGTTTTACGTCAGTACCCATTTTACTTATATGTATATTCTTCCTAGCTGTATCTTCCACTTGTAGAATAGCAATGGTAATGGTTTTATTAAAAGCGCTCTGCTAGGACTTGGGCGTTAATAATATTAAATAAAAACAACAAAAATTTATTAATTTTCAAAGAAGCAAAATGGCAACTAAACAACATTTAAGAACGTAGCATCAGAATTTACTTCCCGGTGCAAGCTGCAGGACAGACAAAAGACTTCATCTCATCAGAAGTAGGTTATTATTATTAATAGCTTATAAGGCGTGACAGTTTCTTTAGGTGCAGGCCATCACGTGGGATGAGATTTATAGGGTTTATAGCTTTTGTGTTTCTACAAATACTCTCCTGAAATGTATTCTTACAAAGCATTTAAAAGCTAAAGATCTCTAGTAGGGGTAAGTGTGATGGATTCACACAAGGGGACACCTACATACGCCATGTTTATCTGAAGTTAGACAGGAAGTAAAATATCAACGTTAAGTGGCTGTGCGCAGTTTTTATGTGTGTAGGTATATAGGTTAGTGAAGTTTCAGAATTGTCGGCGCGAAAAAAACGTTTTCCGGAAAGCTGAAAAGCTGCATGTGTTCAACCTATTCCAGGATCATTCACTTCTCTCAGTTCTTTGTAAAATAATGAACAAACGCAGAACTTCTTAATTACTTAGAAAAACACAAAATTTTGCATGACAGGCAATATGGATTTTCTCACAAGAGAACTACAGCCAATCTTCTTTCCTTCGTATCTCACAAGTGGAAAAAGTCTCTTGAGTTTCTAGGTGAATCCCAGGTCGTTGCTCTTGATATATCCAAAGCTTTCAACCAGGCGCTCCTGAATAAACTTTCGGCTTATTGGCTTCCAACAAAATTCTGTTCATGGCTCTCTATTTTTTTCTAATTGACATAAATCAGTTATTGTCAATGGTCACTCTTCAAGTTTCCACCAAATTAATGGTGGGGTGCCTCAGGGCTCAGTAATGGCAATAACTTTGTTTCTTCTTCACATCAACGATCTTCTCTTCTCCACAATAAATTCCCTTCAGAGTTTAGGTGACGATAGAAGCCTTCACTCCAGTTTTCAGGTTCTCAAACCAATCTCTAAGCAAGACTTGTATATAGAACGCAAGACGATGCAGATATCTCTCTCACAGGACCTTAATCTAATATTGGATTGGAACGTCAAAAATCTTATCCAATATCCAAAACACAATCATGTTTCATGTGACGGAAAAGTCATCAAATACTTATGCTTTACTACTTACTAGCGGCTTAATTCTGGAGAACAAAGGCACATTTAATCTTGTGGGCGTCACATTTGATAATGACCTTAACTGGCATAAATATATTGTATCTATAGCCACGGCAGCTTCAAAAAGTTTGGATTTCTCTATCGAGCGAAACAGTATATTTCCCCTTCTATAATTTATACACTTTGTATGTATCTTTGTATGGATCTGATTTGATCCCCTCTGAAATATTGTTCTTATATCTGGGAATGGCGTTTCCCACAACACTGAGTATTCTTGATTTCATCCAAGAAAGAGAGCTATTCGTACCAAAATTTACTTATTATTTATTGCTGGCTTTAATAAGAATACACATTATGTTTAATGTGGATCCCATATCTCACTTTTTCAATAAAAAACTCTATAGGGCATTCATTGTTGTTTTAAAGATGTTTAAGAGTTGCAACTTTTTTACCGACCCTGTACGTAAAAACGGTTTTTTTACCGTAACAAGAAACAATACCTAGCAAAAAGTGACTATCAAACAACCTAAACTAACTCCCAATAAAAAAAAACAAGTTTAACGTCCCAAACATCCAACTTATCAAAATTTTTGATCCATCATCTTCAAATTAAAATCTAGCGGATCATTTTTTCATAGTTCTTTATTCAATCACGATTTAACTGTTAATAGAATCGCGGAACTCGAGGTCGCAGTTATGGTAATCGTGCAGACCCAGATGGTATAGTGACCAAGTGCCCAGTTCGTTCACCTATGCTATGGTAGTAGGAGTTGGGAGTATGAACCATAGAAACTAACGACTATCTCTTGTCTCATAACGTGTACCTATAACTCTTCTACAAGATAAAGTGTTGTGGTAGCCTACGTTTAGAAAGTCTATATGCATTACTAACTGCTAGTAATTAGCATATTACTATTTATTTGTTCTCTTTGGTATTATGCATCGTTGGTTTTACACGGGTTTTTAAAAAATATACAGGATGGCCCACCATATTCGACACGGTCTGTAGCTGGATAACCATGGGTTTTTAAGAAAAGTAAATACTGAAACATATACAGGTCGGATAAGGCCACAGTATAAAATTATTTTACTCTATACAGGATGTCTCAAAAAAGTGTGACGTATCAAAGTTATATTTTTTTAAATGGAACACCCTATATTTTATGACGGTTTTAGATTCTACATAAAAAATTAATTTAAGTTTGTTAATAGTACCAAGTGTCTAATTTTATTCGTTTTTCTGATATTTGATTTTTTTCAAAATGCAGGGGTGCAATTAAATTAATTTTATTTTAACAATATAAACTCCTTAAACTTTAAAATTTGTTACAAGATTAGGAAAAGTCTGCCTTATCATACGTAGGTCATATCGAGATCATAGATTATACAGGTTGATCAAAAAATAATTTCAATTTTTTAGAAAGTCAAATAGCAATATCTCTCTTATTTTAAATAGAACACCCTGTATTTTTTTATACCACATGATGACAAACCTAATGCTCTTTCAAATTGTCTATAGGTTGCATATACCTATCTTTTATACTTTTTAAGTAAATTCCGTTTTAACATATTTTTTTCCAAATGTCTATTTAAATGTAAGTAGGCTATTATATAGCTATGCCTATTTACTAAGCCGTTATTGCAAAATGTAAATTTGTTGGAAAAAAAGCATAAAATTAAAAGATTTTGTAATATCTACCACTATTTTTAAAATTCACAGAAACAAAAATCATTAGTTGCTTATAATGCTACTTCCATTAACACTTATTTCAGCTGAATGTGGTAATGATAAAACTTGTGTTTTTAAACAATCCTAATAACGCATCTGGTCAGTTATGACGACATTCTGTGACCTATAACTCGTTTCTTCCATTATCCATAATCACGGTGTCAAATTTTTAAAGCAATTATTAAGGTTATCAGATGGTTTCTCCTGGAATATTTTTAGGATTAACTCTAGGCTAAAGTAAACCATTTTTTTCACATCCTACTAGTATCATCTTGTTGTTGTAGAAGAAGGGTTTTTATTATATATAAATCATCGAAATTTCTATAAACTGACTAAAACACTAGTAATCAATAAATGGTCGTTGTTATTTTCTTAAGAAAAATATTAATGGCTGCTATGTCACAGCCAACTTTAATTTAAATAAACATTTGGACTAAAAATTTGTAAAAACAGATTTTACTAAAAAGCACAAAAGATAGGTATAGGCAACCTATACATCATTTGAAAAGAGTATTTTATTTGTCATCATGTGACGTAAAAAAATACAGGGTGTTCCATTTAAAATAAGAGAGATATGGCTATTTGATTTTCTAAAAAAATTAAATTCTTTTTGATCACCCTGTACAATTATTGAGCTTGATTTGACCTACGTATGATATGGCAGACTTTTTCTAATCTTGTTACACATTTTAAAGTTTAAAGTGTTAAAGTAAAATCAATTTAATTTTACCTCTGCATTTTTCAAAAAAATCAAATATCACAAAAACGAATAAAATTAGACACTTAGTACTATAAGCAAACTTGAGTTATTTTTAAAGTAAAATCTAAAACCGTCATAAAATATAGGGTGTTCCATTTAAAAAATATAACTTTGATACGTCACACTTTTTGAGACACCCTGTATAGACTAAAATAATTTTATACTGTGGTCTTATCCGACCTGTATATGTTCCAGTATTTACTTTTTTAAAAACCCCATGGTTATCCAGCTAGAGACCGTGTCGAATATGGTGGGCCACCCTGTATATGTCAATAAAATGTTAAATGTAGAATGTAATAAAAACACAAATTTTACTTTGTTATTTTGTCACATATTTTATATTGCTTTTTTGCGTTACTGCAGTTTCGACATACTATGTCATTTTCAAACGACTTTTTAAAAGTGAATGAATTACAAAAAGTGCATAAATTTATACCTTATACCGTAAATTTAACATCTAGTTTATCCTTTACAATTGTTAGGTCCTATCTCTATTGTTACAAGTATACTGCTATAATAAACTTTTACAGTTAGTCGAAAATATTAAATAATTGGGAATTTTTTATGTCTGTTTGCAGATTAAGAAGATTTACATTACTATTTTTATTGTGTTTATAAATTTCTATGTTCTCTAATATATCTAATTTTTTACTTTTTTGTTCTAAGTGTAAAATTTTTATACTATCTATATTAGGGAAAAGAATGACCAGAGTCTAGAAAATGGTTTGAAAAATTTGAATTTCTTTTGCCTAATCTAAATGATGCGTAGTGTTCTTTAAATCTTTTTTCGAAGCTTCGGCCTGTTTGTCCTATGTAGCAACTATTGCACTCTGAACATTCTAGCTTATAAACTCCAGATTTTTTATGTTTATTAATCTTGTCTTATAACATTATTACATTCTACGTAAAAATGTATTGTCACAAAGTAACGGACTACTCAATAGATTCTTTAAATGTTAAATGGTTTAAAAAAATTTGATTTAAGTTTTTTAAAATTAGATATCAAAGAAATATTTACATCTATATTGCCACTAGTTTGATTACAAGTAGAGTCCAAAAACATGAAAGGCATTTGAGCAAATCTTGTAATTAATCACCAGCGCAAAAAAAAAAATTAAGTACTTGAGATAATTGTTTAGTTGCTATTATAAATGAACTTATTTTTTTGTGGTTGTTATTGTTCAAGTTAATAAATGTTTTAGTATTCTTGTTGAATGAGGTTTTTTATATACATACCCTTTAAAAAGAAAAATAAATATTGATTCAATCCATGGCCAACTATTTTTTTATTTGTTTGTTAGTTTCGCTGTTTAGAACAATGCAAAATATTAATTTTTATATATTGTTGTCGATTTTTGAGAATCACCCTGTATCTTCTAAACCAATCAAGTTAGCGTGGATCCGATTGCGCCATTAAATTAAACATTAAAGTATATAGTAAGAACATTTTAAAAGCGCAAATTCGGTACCCTTTGAAAATAATACAAAAAAACATAAAAAAGGCCGCCTGCAATCGGACTATTTTATACTAAGGCGCCGCTATCCTTAACAGCGACGCGCCGATACACTATGGGATAGAAATCCATTATTTTAGCCAAAAGCAACTTTGAAATTTTAATGGCTCATGCTGTGTATTTCCAAGTAGATACTCCAAACTACACAAAATTATAAAAGGTTTTGACGACTTCTATTGGGGTAATAAGAAACTTGAAAATGTATTTTAAGTAAACATAAATATACAACATTTAATCTACTAAGTTTATTATTAGCCTTTACTAAAAAAGTAAAAGAGTTTAAATAATAAGAGCTATTGTTGTGTTTCCGATGCAGTCTCATGAAGTCTCGCTACTCTGGTCAAAGATTTTTTTACCTTTTTCTGTATCAGTTTTTGTACTTACAAGTGCCTTCCTACTTTTTGCTACTTCTGAGTGTAAGAACAGATACAAGATTTTTTTATAATTTACAAGGATTTCCATTTTAAAATTTAATATGTTTTGTCCTACACTGTATATCCTAAAAGATAAAAGCATTCTGATGAAAGATATGGAGTCTACAGAATCTACCCAACAAAACAGTGTTTTTATTTATTTTATACGTTAAAAAATAAAAAAGTTGGGAAGATGTATCTCTATTACGCTTCAAAGAATAATTTAAAATTATTTTTCAGATTTGGATGGTCATATTTCCGAAACTAATTGAGATAGACACATCAAATGTAGTATTTTTTAAAGCATTTTAAAAGATTTTTTTGGTGGTGATATAATATTTAGGGTATTCCATTTAAAAAAATCATACCTATTGTCGTACCCTGTATATCATATGAGATAATAATCATCGAATTACTGATTAGAATACTAACGAATTAACCAAACAAGCTAATATTTTAGTTTATTTTGTACAATAAAAAATAATAATGTTAAGGGGGTGTAAATTTATAATAACATATAATAAGTTTTAGGTTCCCAAAAAGCATTTGTAATAATTTATAATATTTTCCAGTAAAAAGCACCTCATTTTAAGTTAGATTGATAAGTTTCAGAATTTTGACCAAAAAATTAATTTCTATCCCATAGTGCGATGAGCAGCTGCATCAACCGGCATATCATAAAAGAAATATAGCAAAGGCGGCCGCGAAGTCAAGAATGCCGATTTATTAGCTTTAAACTTTTTTGTGATTTTTTTTTCTTATCAAAGAGCACCGAATTTACATTTTTAAACTGTTCCTTCTATAATGGGACAAGTGTCTTAGTTTTTTTGTATTTCTTACCGTTTAGCCTATACCCTATAATACCAACCAAAAAAAAAAAACATCCTGTACAGTATTTAAGACAAATTTCAAACGATTTTAGGTCTGGATTATTATTACATTTAATATCTTATTAGCACTATTACTAGCTAATGGGACACTTTATATATAAAAAAACGTGTCAAATTTTATTACAAAGAAGAGGGACAGCGGACCATCAAGTGAGAGAAGAGTATTCTTGGCAAGACGGGAGTACCGTTTTCTCTCGAGTCCACGAGACATCATGCACACAGCCTTGTGTACATGATGAATTTTTTACTAGGAAAAACTAAAAGCCCCTAGACTTAAGCGATTGTGTAGTAATATTGTAAAAAATAGTAAAAATATCCTTACTTTGTTTTCAGCGTCCCTAACCACAACTTAGATACACTAAATTAATGTACACATATATTTTTTCACTAACTAGTACATGACGATCTTGTAGTAAATTTCGAACTGGTAAAGAGAAACTATTTAGACATTAATGCAAATGTGTAATATTTAAACATGTTAAAAGATAATTATAGCGTGATAAAAACGTTAATAAACCTGATAAAGCTGTAATCTACCAGAAGCATTTTGTGGACTTTGAAAATGTGATGGAATTTTTAGAAGATTGTAAGGGTATGTACCTACTTAGGTACAGGGTCACGCAGCGGGGTCTGAACTGAGCACAATTTGGGACTTTGATCGTATTTTTAAAAATAACTGATGAATATTCTTCTGTAGAATTAAATATATATCTTTTAACCCTCGTTTCACACTAATCCGGACTCGACGGATAGAGTGATAAAAAATTATACAAAGCCTTTGACTTTGCCGACTTTCCGCGTTGTCAACGTCTGAAAGGTCTCATAAGACTTCATCATACACTTCGATAGCGTTAGTCCGTCGCAGACTTCCCGGCTCCCGCTAATGTAAAACGAAAGTAAGGTCTCGGCTACGATAACAGAGCGTAAGCGTTGAACGGAAAGTTTCAGATCTACAATATTTTGTGGTAAACAGCGTCTTTAAACAAGTTTATATACCTCAAAACGCTCCGCGAATATTATTTGTTGGTTTCGAAAGGCCAGCGGCAGGGCTCTTTTGCTCAGGAATACTGCAGCCGGCTGATTTAAAAAACAAGTTATTTTATTCTTGCATAAGATCAAAGACAGCACTCGCACATTTTTCCGCTCTACGCTGGCCGCTTACGATTAGTATCGTGCCCAACGACTGACTGCCTTTTTACATTAGCGGAAGACGGGAATCCGGGCGACGGATCGACGGTATCAAAGCGTATGAAGTCGTATGAGACCTTTCACACGTTGAAAACCCGAAAGGACGGCAAACTGAAAGGCTCCATATAATTTTTTATCACTCTGGACGGCGAATCTGGCTTAGTGTGAAAAGGCGCTTATTGCCTTTTCACATTAGAGGGAGCCGGGCGACAGACGCACGCTATTGAAGAGTATGGAGTCAAGCATCGCGCGCACTGAAGTGGCAAGCGAGTGGTGAACTAGTGGCAGTTAAAACCTCCAAAGCTCTCGAAAATTAAACATTTTTGTAGTGACTAGTGGTACCCAAATGACGCCACACACTTTCCAAACACCATTCCACCACCACTTTAATTCGCGCTTCTGTAATTATTTACGGAGCTTTTAAATATTGCTCTTGATCTTGACATGCCACCTGGCCGCCACATCACTTGCTTACCATTTCAGTGCGCGCATTGCCTTATGAGACCTTTCACACGTTAAAAATCCGGAAAATCGGCAAACTCAAAGGCTCTATATAATTTTTTTATCACTCTCTCGGCAAATCCGGCCTAGTGTGAAACAAGGGTTACAGTCTATCTGTAGAAACCCCGAACATATCACTTTTTCATTTCGACAATGGCGTATAGCGTTTCTTCCAAACTTTCTAGCCTTTAAACCCCATACGAATAAACTGCTTTTTAATTCCACTAAATCACGTTGGTCACATCCTAATAATACTAACAGTGTAATTTTTTTATACTTTGGAAAACATGTTTAAAATATATTAAACAACGCGACGCAATCACAAGCGTGTTCTAGAAGTCAATATCAAAAAAGTATAATTTATTTGAAACCAATTTACCTGGTTTCTATTTAATTACCATACTTACACAGGTTCCTAGTTTAAAGCGGTACTTTTATAGTACTTAAAAATAAAAACAAATTTTAAATAATCACTATTTTATAACAGGTTTTAATGTTGGTAATTTATTGCCGATTTTTATTGTTTTTTTTTTATCTTTGGACATACCACGAAGGCTAAAAGCCTAAATACATGTCTTAAGCGAGGTAAGAGGGAGTTTGTTGACACGGGACTTAAATACTTGAAGATTTGGGGGAAGGGAAAGACCTCCGCTGGCAGTAGATTCCACAGTCTATGGGTAAACATTTTTGACTGCATGTAAATTAAAAAAAAAAACAGCATGATAAACAGTGTCCACAACAAATAGTTACGCCATTGCGTAATATTGGAGCCTTGTATGGATTTAAAATTCGAACAGGAAGCAACCTTTACCCATTTGTTAACCGGATAAAAACTGTTTTGTATTAAAAATAATATTTAAATCAATGTATCGCCAAAGCATTGCCTAAAAAGTATTGTCAAGGCTACGATGTATAAAAAATATAAATAAATTTTTCAGTCACCCTGTGTAATGTCAGTATTTATTTTCTTGTTTTACATATTAATACTAATATGTTACAAATGTTTTTATTTTCTTCAATTTTATACCTGGAGCCTAGGCAAAGTTTTAAATTTTTAACTTTGCTAAACAATTTGCTGCCAATTCAACCCTTGACCCTCCCGTAAACCATCCAATTCCAGCGGTTACCCCATACCTCATGAAATGCTCGATATTATTTTAAAGGTAAAACACATTTAGCGTATCTTTTCTTCCCTTAACACCAAGAAATCGTCTGGGCTGGATGGCATACCAGCAATCGTTTTTAAAAAATGTGCTCCTGAACTTGCACCTATTTTAACTCGTCTCTTTCGAATTTCTTACGACACAGGTATCTTTCCGGAGAGCTGGAAAGCTGCACGTGTTCAACCTATTCCCAAGAAAGGATCTAAATCTCTTCCATCTAACTATAGACCAATTTCAATTCTCACAGTTCTTTGTAAAGTAATGGAAAAATTAATTAATTTACAAATTCTTAAGTACTTAGAAAAACACAAAATTTTGCATGACAGGCAGTATGGATTTCGCCACAAAAGATCTACAGCAGATCTTCTTTCCTTTGTATCACACTGTTAGAATAAGTCTCTTGAGTTTCTAGGTGAGTCCCAGATCGTTGCTCTTGATATATCCAAAGCTTTTGACCAGGTCTGGCATGCCGCACTTCTTAATAAACTTCCCTGCTATGGTCTTTCAACTAAACTCTGTACTTGGCTCTCTAGCTATCTATCTGATCGACGTATATCAGTTATTGTGGACGGCCATTCTTCAAGCTTTCACCAAGTAAATGCTGGAATCCCTCAGGGCTCAGTTTTGGCACCAACATTGTTTCTTTTTCACATCAACGACCTTCTCTCGTCCACAACTAATCCTATTCATACTTTCGCCGACGATAGTACCCTTCACTTCAGTTTTCAGGTTCCTAAACCCATCACTAAAAATGACTTGGAAAACAAACGCAGAGCGATGCAGATATCTCTTTCACAGGATCTTAATTTAATAGTGGATTGGGGCGCCAAAAATCTCGTCCATTTTAATGCATCCAAAACACACATCACTCACACTCACTTTGTTCGTTCTTTTATCCCTAGAGTTTCTAGACTGTGGGTGGAACCTGCTGCCAGCGGAGGTCTTTCCTTCCCCCAAATCTTCAAGTATTTAAGTCCCGTGTCAACAAACTCCCTCTTACCCTTCGGGTTTCAATTTATTGTTTCTTACCGAAGGAAATTAATTGTTCCCGGGGAGAGTGAGGGGGAACTTGTTACGTGAGTAAAAATAAATTTATTATCCTCAAAAATTTTAAACAGCAAAAAAGACCCTTACGAAAAACCAACCGCTTTATTGATTTCAATTTTCTTTTTTTTCACTGTAAGAAAGTTAGGTAAAGATTCTTTGATACGTTTTTATGTATTTCTGGTATTTTTCCAGTGAGGAGGGGGATCATCCCCTGAATTCAAAACTGCCGGTTTTTATTTTTTTAGGTTTTGCCAGCCTTATCTTATATTTTATTATTTGGAAAGTGAACGACCTCTGCAAATAGATAAAGAATCAATAAATAATCATCAAACAATGATGTGACGTGACATAACAGTGGATACAAAAGTATTAAAATTATTATTCTGTTAAACTAAAAGAATAGTAATTTATGTAACAAGTGCATAAAGTGATACTTTTTTTTACAAATGGGAAGTTTGACTCCACGAGCCGTTAGGCGAGTGCGGCAATTCCATGAGTAAATAATTAATAGTTTAAAAAAACTAAAAAAACACGCTTTTATATGCAACCGAACTAAAAATTAAAAAATAATTTTTCATTAAAAAAATATTTTCACTTCATAGTAAAAAGCGTGGGGTGCTTAATATATTAAATGTTATAATTATTATATTTGCCAATATCTATGATGGAAAAGTTATGAAAAAATAGTAAAATGCACCCCACGCTTTTTACTATGAAGTGAAAATATTTTTTTAATGAAAAATTATTTTTTAATTTTAGTTCGGTTGCATATAAAAGCGTGTTTTTTAGTTTTTTAAACTATTAATTATTTTTCATTTTTTAGTTCGTTATATTGCACAAAATTCTTAATATAACAGTAAATTAGAACATACTATTTAATTAAGCAGCAAAAGAAAATAACCAGCCCCCTATGAAATGACAATGGTAGCAAATTTTAAAATTTGCAAAAGATTACAACTCACTAAAAAATTTCTTCTTCATTAAGTAGCAAAGTTTCAAATTTTGCCAACAGATGGCAATCCAGGCAATGTTTGGACCGTTGCCAACATTTTGCAATCCACTAAAAAATTTCTTCTTCATTTAATAGCAAAGTTTGAAATTTTTCCAACAGATGGCATCCTAGGTGTTGTTTTTATAATATAATGGAATTTTTTTCCTGGCGATTAAAAAAGATAAAGGGATACTGTTTGCAGATTATTGCATTGTCATGGGTCCTTAATACGTGTGCAAAGTTTCAAAGAAATCGAATAGCTGGAAGTTGGTTAAAATTAGGCTCAAAGATTCCGTTACATAGGCAGCCAGATAGATAGTTACAACCCAAGTTAATAAAAAGCGTGTTAAAAAAGATACTTTATGCATGTGTTACATACTATATTTTTTCCACGACCGTATAAAAATTTCCCAAAATACCACTTAATACATGTTTTATTTATCTAAACCAATTAATTTTAATTTTTGCGGCACAGCCATTATATTGCAACAAATAATCATAGCCTCCTTATTTTTAAGAGACAATTATTCTCTTTGTAACTATGCAATTATTATTAACTTTAGAAAATTGTATGTACTTACTTTTTGAAGGAATAATACTAAAACAGTATAAATTCCTTTTCAATTTCTTAGTTATCTAAATTCATTTTACCCATTAATTTTCAATAATTTCTATTAAATTTATTTGCAAATAGTCAAATTTTAAAACTAGTGACACTTGAACTAAAAGAAATAATGACAAAATCAAAGGTAACTTGACCGTTTGGTACAGTTGATGTCGCGTTTACTATTACATTGCATAAATTGATATTTAAGTTCATTTTAGTAGGCATGGAAACAAAACACTAATTCAAAGTGTGAAAAAAAGCTTCGAAGTAATAAAAAAGTTACTTTTTAACACTTTATGTAGTGTACCTAGAATGGAGTACTTTAACTTCATGTTAACGGTTTAAAAAACTGAATTTTTTTAACGGTCTTAAAAAATTATTTTTTCTTTTGTTACGGATTTCGTAAGTAGGTATGTAATAATATTTTGTCACTGTTTCATGTAACCATATTTCTTTCGGTAAATGTAATTATCTTCGTTGACCTTGGACTTGTACTTGGTTCCGTTAGCCCAAAAAGAGGTCATTCGCGAACGCCATTGAAGTAGAAAAAGAAGCGATATTTAGACTGGTTTTATACAAGTTTAAAATAAATATTTTTGATGTTGAGCACTATTAAATATTTTGTTATGCGTATAATTGTTATCTTTAATAACTGTTTGTTAAGTAGCTGTTTTATCTCCACGTAATAAGTGACAAGAGTGTCAAAGGCATTAAACAAGTCCGAAAAGACTAATGAGACTTTACATACAGGGAGACCGAAAAGTTCGTGTATTTTAGTGGACGATTCCAAACAAAAATGTATTAAAAAAATTAATATGAACATAGGTCCGGATATGCATATTTTCTAAGATAACGGAGTTGAAGTTTATGAAAAAATTGTTTTTTTTTAACAATATCTTAAATATTCCGTAACCGATTTTGATCAAATTTGGCACTCATATTTAGAACATTAAGGGACATATTTAGCCTTAACTAGATTAAATTTATTGAGTTCAGTGGCGTCTCGAGTGGCACCTAAACGAATATTTCTGTCAAAAATAATGTACCCCACTGGCTTTGTTTAATTTTTTATATTTTATTTAAATTAGTGAAATAAAAATAAACCTTTTTTGTCTCTTAATTTTTTCGCATCTTACTTAGTTTTGCCCAAAATTCAGTGACGTACATTTTTTATGTTAGAAATATTTGTTTGGGTGCCACTGAACTAAATACCGGGTGATGTATCGCCGGGCGGGACGTACGAAATCCCATGTAATTTTTAATGGGGTCAATTATTGCTTCCCCTAATTATTTTAGAGAAAATTCTATTGAAGTTTATTGAAGAGAATGCAAATCTACGTCCATGGTAAAAAACTTTAAATTTTTCGGTTAACCCGTTTGCTAGTTAAATGCTAATATATTTTTAAAAATTGTTACATTATTATCGCCTCATATTTATGAACAACAATAAAAATACCAGTTAGCGTGACATAACGTTGTCATTTTAAAATTCGTGCTTTATTGTTATCAAAAAATCGTACAGTGAAAAGATTTAAGTTGTATTTATACAAACGAATTAAGTTAAGTTAAACTAAACTAGAGTAACAAATTTCAAGAACTTATGACATTTATAATATTTACATGCTTCAATAAATTATTAATATTATTACAATAATTAATATATTGGAAATAAACTTAAGATTTAAGAAAATTTTCTCCATTGACTGCTAGGCAATGCCCCAGACGTTCATTAAATTTTCTTCTTACATTGGCTAACTGGTAAATTGAAATTTTATTGCATTTTGCAGAAATAGCATTTTTTAACTCATCTAGATTAGAGTAATTTTTATCTTTGTATATCATGCTTTTTAAATGGCTCCAGAGAAAGAAGTCATTTGGCGAAATATCAGGAGACCTGGCTGGCCAATTTATGGTGTGATGTAGGTCAATAACATTTTCATTAAAAGCATTGTGTAAATATTCCCGAACAGCCAGGGTATTATCTGCCGGGCAGCCATCCATTTGGTACCAAATTTCCTGATTTTCCCTGGATACATCATTTAAAGCGGGTAAAATTATTTTTTCGAGTAGTTCCAAATAAAATTCTGCATTTAAATTTTGATTAAGAAAAAATGGTCCAATAATCTGTTGTCCGAAAATCCCCGCCCAAACATCTACTTTCAGTGGATATTGCATCCTCGTTTCGAC
The DNA here is from genome assembly GCA_014170235.1 of Listronotus bonariensis. NCBI lineage: Eukaryota > Metazoa > Arthropoda > Insecta > Coleoptera > Curculionidae > Listronotus > Listronotus bonariensis. Next base: position 110,112 of record JACEGR010001834.1, on the reverse strand, counting down.
AAATCTGTGTTGATTTTCTTTTCTTCAGTATCGGTAATTTTGATGATTGGGTTCATTGTTTAACGTAAATGTGCACTCATCAGTAAAACAAATATTTCTTAAAAATTCCCTGTCCATGTTTGCCCTTTCCATCATGTCAAAACAAAATTCCTGCCATCGTATTTTATCCCCATCCCTTAGCTCTTGATGTCTTTCATATTTGTATGAAATGTATTTATTCCTTTTCAAAATCCAGAGCACTGTTGATTGATCTTTTCCTATGATATCCTGAAAATTCCTTGTACTCACCTTCCCTTCATTTTCTTCCACGTGCAATAAAATTTCCAAGTTTCTATCATCTCTTACATTCATTTTCTTCACTTTGATACTCCCTAGCTTCACATCTGCAGTTATTTATCACTGTGCCTTTGGTCTCAAATTTTTTGATAGTCCTATCGACTGTTGATTTTCCGGGTACCGGTTCATTCGGATACTGAGCAGCGAACATGTCTACCGTTTGGTAACTATTTCCTTGATAGTACCATTTAATCATCAATACTTTTTCTTCAGTAGTATAACTCATGGTTAATCTTTACGCTCTACGATTTTTTGATAATAAAAAGCACTAAATTTCTAAATGACAACGTTATGTCACGCTAATTGGTATTTTTATTGTTGTTCATAAATATGAGGCGATAATAATGTAACAATTTTTAAAAATATATTAGCATCTAACTAGCAAACGGGTTAACCGAAAAATCTAAAGTCTTTACCATGAACGTAGATTTGCATGCTCTTCAATAAACTTCAATATAATTTTTCTCTAAAATAATTAGGGGAGCCAATAATTGACCCCATTAAAATTTATATGGGATTTCCTATGGCCCCCCGGCGATGCATCACCCGGTATGTATAATTAATAAAGTTAGGGGTAAATAAGCTCCTTATAGCTATAAATAGCACTGCCAAATGTCATTAAAATCAGATAAGGAATATTTAAAATACTAATAAGCAACCAAGGTTTTTTAAAAAATTTATAGGGGAAAACAATGTATTTTTTGACCTTTCTTTTATTTTTTAAACCGATCAATTAAAAAATTAAAACTTTGAGATATGGAATTAATGCATAAATACTATATTTTAGAGTTAAATTGACAGATAAAAATTTCAAGATGGCTGCTGTTGGTCATGTTGGAAAAAAATATTAGTTAGATGTACTAAATGCAGTATTCTCTTAAATATCTTTTTAATGGGAATATAATATACAGTGCTTGTCTAAATTCGGGAGCCCCTCCTAACTTTTGAATTGTTCGGTATTTTTCCATAAAAATTTAAGCACTTTAATAAGACAAGATAAAATAATTTGAAAGGAGGCCTTGTGGCATATCATTTCAATACCTTTACCTAAATACCTCATTTGGATAACTATATTTCCGAATCTAATTAAATTGAACACACTTAATGTGAAATTTTCTTAAAGCTCTTTTAATTATTTATTTAATGGTGATATTGATATTGGCATACAAGGTAGGACAACAATTATTTGTTTTTAATGACGCACCCTATACATGTATTATATTACCATTAAAAAGATATATAAAAGACCTTTAGGAAAATACCACATTAGGTATATCTACCTTTATTAGTTTTGGAAATATAGCCATCCAAGTCAGGTATTCAAGTAATTTTCAAAATATAGAAGGAACAGTTTAAAAATGTAAATTCGGTGCTCATTGATAAGAAAAAATCACAAAAAGTTTAAAGCAAATAAATCGGCATGCTTGTCTTCGCGGCCACCTTTGCTATATTTCTTTATGATATGCCGGTTGATGCAGCTGGTCATCGCACTATGGGATGGAAATTAATTTTTTGGTCAAAATTCTTAAACTTACCAATCTAACTTAAAATGAGGTGCTTTTTACTGGAAAAATATTATAAATTATTACAAATGCTTTTTGGAAACCTAAAACTTATTATGTTATTATAAATTTACACCCTCCTTAACATTATTATTTTTTATTGTACAAAATAAACTAAAATGTCAGCTTGTTTGGTTAATTCGGTAGTATTCTAATCAGGAATCAGATGATTATTATCTCATATGATATACAGGGTAACGACAATAGGTATGATTTTTTAAATAGAATACCCTGAATATTATATCACCACCAAAAAAATCTTTTAAAATGCTTTAAAAAATTCTACATTTGATGTGTCTATCTCAATTAGTTTCGGAAATATGACCATCTTATTCTGAAAAATAATTTTAAATTATTCTTAGAAGCGTAATAGAGATACATCTTCCCAACTTTTTTATTTTTTAACGTATAAAATAAATACAAAACACTATTTTGTTGGGTAGATTCTGTGGAATCCATTTCTTTCATCAGAATACTTTTATCTTTTAGGATATACAGTGTAGGACAAAACATATTAAATTTAAAAATGGAAAACCTTGTAAATTATAAAAAATCTTGTATCTGTCCTTACACTCAGAAGTAGCAAAAAGTAGGAAGGCAATTGTAAGTACAAAAATTGATAAAGAAAAAGGTAAAAATCTTTGACAATAGTAGCGATATTTTGCGAGACTGCATCGGAAAACAACAATAGCTCTTATTATTTAAACTCTTTTGCTTTTTTTGGTAAACAAGTCTAATAATAAACTAAGTAGATTAAATGTTGTATATTTATGTTTACTTAAAATACATTTTCAATTTTCTTATTACCCCAATAAAAGTCGTCATATCCTTTTATAATTTCGCGTACATGTAGTTTGGAGTATCTACTTTGAAATACACAGCATGAGCCATTAAAATTTCAAAGCTGCTTTTTGGCCAAAATAATGGATTTCTATCCCATAGTGTATCGGCGCGTCGCTGTAAAAGGATAGCGGCGCCTTTGTATAAAATAGTCCGATTGCAGGCGGCCTTTTTTATGTTTTTTTGTATTATTTTCAAAGGGTACCGTATTTGCGCTTTGAAATTTTCTCTTACTATACCGCAGTTTTGTGGTAGGTAAAGATATTAACTGTGTATTCGTTAGGGCTTTAAAATGATGTGCCACAAGACGCCCCTTTCCAACTATTTTTTTTTCAAAATAACGCCGATTCTCATAAAAAATTGAAGAAAAATTAAGTATTTTTTACATTAAATGCCTAAGTCGTCTGAATTGTTTTACATTTTTAAAAATGTGGTTTACTTACATGATTCACCATATTATCCCTATACTAAACTTAGCTTAGAAAATTGAACAATAAATTGTATTTCAAACCAAAAAATATATTTTTCTTATCGACCGACAAAACTCATTGAACAACCATGTATCTTAAAAATATTTTATATAAAATGAGTGTGTAAAAATATCAACTTATCAGCATAGCCGTGTCATGAATAAGTTCTTTTGTGTTTTGCATAAAGACAAAAGATTTGTAAGTTTAAATAAAGAAAATCTCTTTAAAAAGCGGAAATCCTGCACCGCCATTATGCACAACACTTCCTTTGCAAGTAATATCTTAGAAGTCACACCATACTCTCAAAATATTTGTTTTTTTTTTAATAAAAATCCATCTTCATATTTTTAATTTAGCCTCCCTGTAGCTTTTAAACTAAGAGAGCTATGACATTTTGCGTAATTTTCTAGAAACCTGCGGGCAACCTCCGATTTTAACGAAATTTGGTAGAAACATTTCGTTCTCAAGATATTCATAATCAAAGTTTAAATTTGAACTAAGCCTATTTTCCCTATATTCCCCCTTCTTCTTGCACACAATTCTTGATTTAAAGCTAAAGTGTCACACAATATTTGATGTTCGTCTTTTAAAACCCCGTTTTTCTACGTTTTTTTACATTATTTTTGCATTAAATTGCACATAGCGCTTCATGGCACAATTGGGATTAAAATGATTCAAAGTATAGCTATGCAATTTAATGCAAAAATAATGTGGCAAATACGTAAAAACCGGGGTTTTAAAAAGTAAAAATCAAATATTGTGTGCCACTTTAGCTTTAAATCAAGAATTGTGTGCAAAAAGAAGGGGGAATATTGTAAAAATAGGATTAGTTTAACTTTCAAGTCTGATGATGAATATCTTGAGAACGAAACGTTTCCGCCAAAAAAATTCAGATTCGTGATCAGCGCCCAAAAACCTCCGTATACCAAATTTCGTCAAAATCGGAGTTGCCGCAGGTTTCTAGAAAATTACCCATTTTTGTTTATAGCATTTACGTTTCAAAAAAGTAGGTCGAAATAATGACAATTGAGATATTCTGCAATTGTAATTATAATACCCTGTATATATTTTTAGGATGAACCAACCTAAACAAAAGATTTTCGCTCTTGAAATAAAAAAAAGTGGTAATGTGTCAAAAGTCGTTTTAAAGGAACCAAGAGTGGTCAATTTTGTCGACTGCGTAACTAAAATACAAATTTTGTAAAATTTTGAATTTAAGTTATATTTTATGTACAATTTAACCAAGAAAAACTTAGCTTGCAATATTACCGTGAACGTATAGAACAAAAAACACAGGGTTTTTTTATCATTGGACAATCCACGAAGGCCGAAAGCCTAAATACTAACGTACCGTGGGTGTCTTAAGCAAGGTAAGAGGAAGCTTGTTAACACGGGACTTAAAAACTTGAAGATTTGGGGGAAGGAAAGACCTCCGCTGGCAGCAGGTTCCACAGTCTAGAAACTCTAGGGATAAAAGAACGAACGAAATGGGAAGTTCGGGGCCTGTCCAATTGAACTGTATGGGGATGCATACGCGCGGCACCACGAGTTTCTCTGTTGGGAACTGCAAGAGGAGGGACTATACTGGACAATTCGTCAGAGCAGAAGCCGTAAAAGTATCTATAGAAGAGCGATAGATCTCCCACAGCTCGACGATGAGCAAGAGAAGGAAGTCTTTGAGTAAGTAAAGGATCATTAATAAGACGAACAGCCCTTCTTTAAATGGCATCAAGAATGCTGAGGGTTGTAGGGGATGCCATTCCCCAGACATGAGAACAATATTCCAGAGAGGGTCGAATTTGGGACACATACAAAGTGAATAAATTGGAAGGAGAAAAATACTTTTGGCTCGGAAAAGAAATCCAAGCTTTTTTGAAGCCGCGGTGGCTATAAATACAATGTGTTTATGCCAGTTAAGGTTATTCTCAAATGTGGCGCCCACAAGGTTAAATGTGTCCCCGCTCTGCAAAACCTGGCCTCTCATAAGCAAAGGATGAGTATTTGATGATTATTTTCGCGACAAGGAACACGATTGTGTTTTAGATGCATTAAATTGTGTCCGAATCTGGAAAAATAATGTCAAAAATAATAGGGCTGATGGAGTGAAGCAAAATAATGGTAATACTTGGTATATAAAAAAGTTTTATCGTGTTTGGTTAAGTAGTTTTCAAAGTTGGATTTTAAAAAACTATTTTTTCCGTGACGGGAAAATTTTTGCATTGTATCTTTGTTAACAGGAACTAAATTGTAACTTTTTAATAAATTATTTATTTCCCTGGATAAAAAGTCAGTACTTTTTCCTGGATATACATACACATAAGTGAAGGTGAATATTTAATTTTAAAATATTTCATTATACAGGGTGATTCAAAAATCAATCACGAAACTTAAGGGGGTAATTCTACTTGACAAAATAAGGGTAGAGCTATATTTTTTTCAAAATGTCGTTCGTTTTCGAGTTACAAGCCGTCAAAGTTCAATTTTTATTTTGGTTTTTCGCCATATTGCATTTATTTTTTAACCAATCCAGTTGATATTTGGCATACAAATCGAGCTTTGCAGGTTCAAAAATTTTAAGACAAAAGTACTTTTTTCAAAATACCGTCAGAGGGGAGTTTACCTAAAACTTAAAATTTATTTACATCATAACTTTTTTATTTTGACAGATATCGCAAAGCTGTGGGCGCCATTTTAAAGACAATCAAAAACTTTAAAAAATAAGGTACTCTTTATTAAAGTCGATAAACCTCACCGTTTAGGCACCAATAGACATCAAAGTTTTTATCAATTTCAATCAAATTACCTACATACATACAGGGTGTCCAGTAACTCAACCGACAAACGTTACGGGGCGATTCTACAACAGAAAATAAGAAAAAAACTTCATATAATTATATGTCCTAAACGTCTTAGTTTTTGAACTACGCCTACGGTGTGTTAAATATTTAAAAAAAACATTTTTTTAAGGAGGTCAAAAATTGAAAAATATTTTAGTGTCATCTAGTCTTAGTAGCAACAGTTTGCAAAAACCTTAAGTCTCTATCTCTAATAATAACCGAGATACCCTGCAATTGCAACGAAATTTGGACACCCTGTACATTTTGCAACTAGCTCATGGTAGGAGACAATAAAAATCTTATACTGATTCAGTAGCTACTGAATTACCCTAAAAACTAAAATTTTAATTTATTTTTTACAGTAAACAATAAAAAAGTTAATGGGGTTGTAAATTTATACCATGGCACGTGGCACCCGGCAAAAGATAAATTTTAAGTCACCCTGAAGTCGTAAATAAAAAAAAAAGATAAACAAAATCATTATAAAATCAGTTTGAAAATAATTTATTTATAAGTAACCACGTGCTATTGTAATCCAATCAGATGTCATCAAGATAAAAAGTAACCTGTATCTCTTAAGTCACAATGACATGTTGATTTTGGTACACGTATATCTCTCTGTCTTTTTTAAGTACGTCCGCCTGACAAAGAAACAGCTGACAAAACAGCTCACAACAACAAAGCAACAAATTTAAAACTGATGTGCAAATAACGAATTCTATGTACCGCAATACCAGTAGTACTAGCTACTAGTCCTAAAATAAATATTATATATGATATAGACTTACAGCTTCAGTGTAAAATAAGTTAGAACTGACACATAATAGTACTAAACACAAAAAGTACTGCTTAAACTTTGATGAACTTCACAGGAATTGCCAATACCGACAGTACTATAAGTTACCGCGAATACGGTGGTTCTCTAGACGGGCGCCAGACTTATCAGGTACCTGTTGCCCAAGAATATACTCATACATACGTAGTTCAGGTAGATTATTGATCTTTGTTTCATGTTCATGGTCACTGATGTTGTCGGTTTGAATTATATAGGTATGTATGTGTATATCAATGATTAAAAACCAGGATGGATGCGGTAGACGTGTGGGTATATACAGGGTGTCCGGGAATATTGTGGGCAATCTCTCGAATTTATATAGAACACATCAAAATAATATCACAAGTTCCACATATCTCTGTAAAAGGGGCTTTAAAAAAAGTTATAAGAACTTGTAACATTTTTTTTATCTTTGGACAATCCACGAAGCCTGAAAGCCTAAATACTAACGTACCGTGGGTGTCTTAAGCAGGGTAAGAGGAAGTTTGTTAACACGGGACTTAAAAACTTGAAGATTTGGGGGGAAGGAAAGACCTCCGCTGGCAGCAGGTTCCACAGTCTAGAAACTCTAGGGATAAAAGAACGAACGAAATGGGAAGTTCGGGGCCTGTCCAAATAAACTGTATAGGGATGCATACGCGCGGCACCACGAGTTTCTCTGTTGGGAGCTGCAAGAGGAGGGACTATACTTGATAATTCGTCGGAGCAGAAGCCGTAAAAGTATCTATAGAAGAGCGATAGATCTCCCACAGCTCGACGATGGGCAAGGGAAGGAAGTCTTTGAGTAAGTAAAGGATCATTAATAAGACGAACAGCCCTTCTTTGAATGGCATCAAGAATGCTGAGGGTTGTAGGGGATGCCATTCCCCAGACATGATAACAATATTCCAGAGTGGGTCGAATTTGGGACACATACAAAGTGTATAAATTGGAAGGAGAAAAATACTTTTTGGCTCGGAAAAGAAATCCAAGCTTTTTGAAGCCGCGGTGGCTATAGATACAATGTGTTTATGCCAGTTACGGTTATTCTCAAATGTGACGCCCACAAGGTTAAATGTGTCTCCGCTCTGCAAAACCTGACCAATCATAAGCAAAGGATGAGTGTTTGATGATTTTTTTCGTGACAAGGAACACGATTGTGTTTTGGATGCATAAAATTGAACGAGATTTTTGGCGCCCCAGTCCAATAACAACTTGAGATCCTGTGAAAGAGATATCTGCATCGCCCTGCGTTTGCTTTCCAAGTCGGGTTGAGAGATTGGTTTGGGAACCTGAAAAGTAGAGGAAAGGGTACTATCGTCAGCATAACTATGAATGGGATTGGTTGTGGAAGAAAGAAGGTCGGTGATGTGAAGAAGAAACAAAGTTGGTGCTAGTACTGAACCCTGAGGCACTCCAGCATTAATTTCGTGAAAGCTTGAAGAGTGGCCATCAACAATGACTGATATACGTCGATTAGAAAGATAACTGGAGAGCCAAGAGCAGAGTTTAGTTGGAAGACCGTAGGAGGGAAGTTTATTAAGAAGTGCGTCATGCCAGACTTGGTCGAAAGCTTTAGATATATCACATTATTTTCATGTGTTCTATATGAATATGAGAGATTGCCGACCTATTCCAGGACATCCTGTATAATCTATAAAAGAGAATATATTGTTAAAACCCGGCTCTAAAGTAAAGGAAATTCAAATTAAGGAGCAGCAACTACTACAATCAAACAATTTCTGAAGCCAAAGACTCCTTCGATAATCGTATTAAAAACAAAGTTTTTTTCTTGCTCACATGGCAGCAAATCTTTCTGGTCCTTTGCGAAAAACATAAGTAGGAATTTTTGTACCAGTTCTTTTCCACCACTAACTTTGGAAGATGAAATTATTTCTACCGCTAAAGGAAAGGTAGAACTATTTGCTGCCAATTCAACCCTTGACCCTCCCGTAAATCATCCAATTCCAGCGGTTACCCCAGTTCCTCATAAAATGCCCGATATTTTTTTAAGGTAAAACACATTAAGCGTATCCTTTCTTCCCTTAACACCAAGAAATCGTCTGGGCTGGATGGCATACCAGCGGTCGTTTTAAAAAATGTGCTTCAGAACTTGCACCAATCTTAACTCGGCTCTTTCGAATTTCTTACGACACAGGTATTTTTCCAAAGAGCTGGAAAGCTGCACGTGTTCAACCTATTCCCAAGAAAGGATCTAAATCTCTTTCATCTAACTATCGACCAATTTCAATTCTCTCAGTTCTTTGTAAAATAATGGAAAAATTCCTAAATTCACAAATCCTTAAATATTTAGAAAAACACAAAATTTTGCACGACAGGCAGTATGGACTTCGCCACAAAAGATCTTCTTTCTTTCGTATCACACTGCTGGAATACGTCTCTTGAGTTTCTAGGTGAGTCCCAGATCGTTGCTCTTGATATATCCAAAGCTTTTGACCAGGTCTGGCATGCCGCACTCCCTAATAAACTTCCCTCCTATGGTCTTTCAACTAAACTCTGTACTTGGCTCTCTAGTTATCTATCTGATCGACGTATATCAGTTATTGTCGACGGCCATTCCTCAAGCTTTCACCAAGTAAATGCTGGAGTGCCTCAGGGCTCAGTTCTGGCACCAACATTGTTTCTTCTTCACATCAACGACCTTCTCTCGTCTACAACTGATTCCATTCATAGTTTCGCCGGCTATAGTACCCTTCAGTCCAGTTTTCAGGTTCCTAAACCCATCACTAAACCTGATTTGAAAAAGGACCGCAGAGCGATGCAGATATCTCTTTCGCAGGATCTTAATTTAATATTGGATTGGGGCGCCAAAAATCTCGTTCATTTTAATGCATCCAAAACACAATCGTGTTCCTTGTCGCGAAAAGAGTCATCAAATACTCATCCTCTACTTATGAGCGGCCAAGTTTTACAAAGCAAAGACACCTTTAATCTTGTGGGCGTCACATTTGAAAGTAACCTTACTGAATCTCAATAACGATAAAATTAAAAACCTGTTTTAATTGGTCGATTTCGAATGTTTCGTTCGAAATTGACCAATCAGAAATCGTTCCTAAGTTTTATCCAATAGGTTGAATCGGATTCAGTATAACGATGTAGACGTACTCATTATTATCGACTTTCAGCTATAGAGGGTAGAGGCCTAATCAAATAATCGTACCCAGATCAAGTTTGATAGTAGGAATAAAAAGTATATGTGGACCGTCTTAAAGTGGCACAACGTATATTACTGTATTGAAATTAATAAGTAAAAAAATTACGCCCCCGGGTGGGCTCGAACCACCAACCTTTCGGTTAACAGCCGAACGCGCTAGCCAATTGCGCCACGGAGGCGATGGGAATTTTAATTCAGAAAAAAATTACGATACAGTAAATCACATAGAAACTGATTACCGCGATATTGGGCCATAAGAATAAAAAAGAAGCAAATGCTTATACTAAAAAAATTTAAAGTAAATGCTTTTGCTTGTACTTAGGGAGGGCACAGACGTGCAGGTGTAACCACGGTCTACCGTGGGTATACCCACGGTAGACCTGTACAGTTTTTTATTCAGGTAGACCTGAGACCTGAGCGTGTGTGGGGCAATCAGGTATAACTGTACAGTTTTAACTGCACAGTTTTTTTCTCCGGTCGGCCGAAACACTACTCTGGGTAGACCTGAGACCTGAGCGTGTGTGGGGCAATCAGGTTTAACTGCACAGTTTTTTTCCTTCGGTCGGCCGTAAACAGATTTCTTTTTAATGAATAATAAAGTTTAACAGGTAAAGGGTATAATAATTAAAAATTATATAATTTAAATAAATGTTTAGGTTAAATGACAAATACGGTATTGCTGTGCCACAATATATGTAAATAGTTTCGTTTTATTTTATTGTTTTTTATGATTTTTTTTTAAGAATAAAATATTTCTTATTGAGGCCTTTAAATACTTTCCTTCTTTGATAAAATGTATTATACAGGGTATACTATTTTCGATGTTTAGTACAGTGATCTTGAAAACCGCTTTCGCTACAGAGATGGATAAATGGGAAAAGAACTGTATTTTTTAGTGCTTAGTTTAAATCGCTTTTTATTTCGTTAAGAATAATCATGGCTTACTAGATGTTTCCAAAAACCGTTTGGTCCTTTTTTTTCTTCCGTAGCTCAGTTAATATTTAAAATAGAAAAAAGTGTAAATAGGGAACTTGTAGATAACTATCTTCTTGAAAAGTGTAACTCGGTATTTAATTTAATAGTCCGTTTTTGACCTTCAACATTACCTATATATATATATATATATATATATATATATATATATATATATATATATATATATATATATATATATATATATATATAAGAGTAATTTTCTTGGATTCAGGTCAGTTAAATAAATATTAAAATGGTTAAAATGTCATATTTTATTTTTGTTAAAAGTCAAATTTTGCCTAAAAAAATAAATAAAAAACATGACAATTTATCCATTTTAATATTTATTTAACTGACCTAAATCCAAGAAAAATTACTCTTATAAATTTATAATTTTTGGTCAAAGAATCATATAACAAAGTATATAAAACAAGATATATTTTAAATAAGAAAATATCGGTGTTGAAGAAAAGAAAAAATCGCTGCAGGATATACAAGGTGGTTTAAAATTGCGAAATATAACTTTAAAAAAAAGAATATATTTTTGATACCTACTATTCTAATAGTAATTAATAATAATTAAAAATAAAAAAAATCGTAATTAAAAATTAAAAATAATTTATTTCCATTGATTATGGTTTCTGGAATAACTTAAGGTTAACGTAAAAAGAACAAATAAAAAAATATTTTTACAATTACGTAGAAAGAAAAGAGATTTTTTAAAATAAAAGCGTAAAAAAGAACCGCCTTATGATATACAGGGAGATCCAAAATTACGAAAATGGTATTTTGCCAATATAAAAAAATTTATTATGAATATTTTTGTATGTACTTACTTATTTAAATACTATTACGTAATAGAAATTTTAATTTTTTTAAGTAAATCGTTACCCTTTGGATAATATTTACATGCAACTTAACCTAATAATGTTTGCATATGTGAAGCTTATTTTAGTTAACACTTAATTTTCCCGAGTAATCATAAATGATAAAAAAATGTATAAAACTTACTTTTTAATGTTTTTGTATTAAGTTGTTTCCAAATATATTTTTCATTTTTTTTTTGCGATTTTGAACCACCCTGTATATCATATCATTTTCTTTAAAATCTGTTATTACTTTCACATAGTGATATGCAATTAGTCAAAGATCCGAATAAGAAGCGACCTTTCCCCATCTGTTGTCGTTTAAACACTTTTTTATATATTTGAAACAAAAAACCGCTATTGGTTGGCTAAAAAGTTATGGTAAAAAAATAAATTAAAAATAAAACAACTTTTACCTTTTTAAGTATAGGTCCGAGTTGGGAGTATAATCTCAACTTTCAATTTTATTATCTTACAAAAAAACTTTTAATTTTTTCACAAGTTCTTGATAAGCAGCTTCCCGTTTATTTCGGTCATGGTAATCCTTGTTTTTGATTTGCCATAGACATGGATAAGATTTATACATTTCAATAAATTCTTCAATGATTTTTTTTTTGGTTCAGACCAGACATTCTTTTTAACTTGCGTTGACTGTGTGCTGTGAAAAATGACAACCACCCCACACAGAGACTAAACAACAACTAAAGGTTGTCGTTTATGGCAATAACATGAAATTTCGTTGAAATCAACTAATAAAAATCATAAAAGTTATCAAGTCCACGTAGAGTCCAAAATGTGATTCACCCTCCGGTCGGTGCCGTTTTGCGCTGCTAGTAGGAAAAAGCGGCGCAGTATAATAAAGGGGCTACACTGGTTTTGATAACGGCCCATTGTAAAAAGTCCAGGTACTAATATAATAATAAATATATAAAACGTTTACATGTCACGTAGCTCCACTTCTATGGGTAATTTTTGCCGTCGGTGGTAAACAGGGCGCAAGACCTTCGCAAAAGTTTTATTGAACAGGTAAATGGGGCGCGGGGATCTTGGGGTCGATAAAATCGTATAGGTAAACGGGGCGCAAATGTTTTCTTTAAAGTAAAGGTATCGAAATAAAAATGTTGGTCTATTTTTAAAAAATTATTAATTACGAAACATTTATTGCATCAAAAAATATTTACATTCTTTTGTTTACTGTCTTTTGAAAATGTAAAATTTTTGTAGGCTATTAAATCTTTTCCACTCACACTTTCAATTACTGATACCGACATTTTCTCACTATTAAAATCTTGAGTGGAAATCTTTTCGCACATCAATTCACTATTACAATGAGAACTGAACTGACTAAGTGGTATACAAATTATTAGTGTCAATTATAGGAATTCTTACCTGCCCTGACCCACACCCCTCTCGGGAAGGGCTGGCGCCCCATTTACCTATGATATAAACGTAACCTTACAGGCGTGCAGGTAAAAGAGATTTTTCGCGCCCCGTTTACCTCCGTCCATTTTTGCCAATGCGTGGTAAGAAGACAGTCTAAAGAATTAAGGTGACACATTGTGCATATTAATTATGTTTACGTTTTGTTTTTATAAACCATTTTTTTAGGAAAACATTTAGGTTTAAAATAGTGGTCCCCCTCCCGCTTAACATATCAGAAATAAAGGTGTTTCGATATTGATTAAAGAGTTACTGAATTAAGTTGTCCGTTACTTTCTGATAGTACATTTCAAATTAAAAAGAAACAAATAGCTATATTTTCCAGCACTGTATTTATTGACATTTTGACTTCAGTCCTGAAGCTTTGCTAAATTTTCGGTTTGAAAATGTGGCAAGCAGTCGAAATATCAATAAATGCATTAATGAGAAAACAAAGTTATTTGTCTCATTTTAATTTGACTAAAGAAATTATGGTAACCATAGTCATACACACAAGCTTTTTTTTAATGGGACACCTTGTATATTATTTATTTAATTTTAGTATTTTTATACATTTAAATTATATTTATAATCATTAAGTTATTAAATGGAGTTTACCTATAGTTTATTCTTTTAAAAAATTAAAAAGAAAAAACAACCCAAAAAATGTTTTGCATTGTTTAAAAATTCTGTTGCCATAATCAATTACTATGTATTTTTTCAATTACAAATAAACCAGTTCACCCTCGAGTTTACAAAGGATGCCGGCTTCGGTCGCCTTTTAAAATAAACAGGTTAAAAAAACTTTACGACTTCTACGGTCGACCTGCGTGTCTGTGGCCGGTACAAATAAGATATTTTTGATTTTTCTCAGGTCGCCTGAACGGGTTAAAAAAACTGCACAGTTTTGCCCACACACGCTCAGGTCTACCTGAATAAAAAAACTGTGCAGGTCTACCGTGGGTATACCCACGGTAGACCGTGGTTACACCTGCACGTCTGTGCCCTCCCTTAGAAGCAAAAGCATTTACTTCAAATTTTATATAGTATAGGCATTTGCTTTTTTTATTCATATGGCCTATTGATATGCGCCGGAGTAGTACAGAATACAGAAATGCGGTCAAATATGACGTACATACAGTAGGTATCATCAAAAGATTCTTTTTAAAGAATTAAAACGATTTTTTTTGATGATGTTTTCGCATATTAACTAAAAAACTGTTTTTTCTTCATTTCGTAGGGTTCAAAAGAAGTTAAGAAGGGTGTATAGTTGGGACCAGATTTTATTTATTCTGAAAGGGTTGCCGCAAAGTATCTAATGTAAACAAACCCTTTTGTGAACAATGATTTATTGCATCAATAAATAATACACCCGACGAGTTTATAATTCTTTACGGCACGTGCCAGCTTTTATAGCAGGACAGAGACGAAATAAGATGATGTTTTTTAATTATACAGTCGCAGCTAGTGCCGCTGTATTTACTGCACTACGTGCTGGATTTGGTCAAGAATTATCCAATAATAAAAATTGGAGTTCAAATTTTTGTGATGGTACAGCAAATAGTCGGCTCAGTACGCCGATTATGCGTGGACTATAAGTTGCCCGAAGCGCACAAAACACATTTCTCGGAGAATGATGATTTTCATAATACACCCAGCAAACACTATTTGCCGGCAATATACATTTTTCATATTGGCATTGATGGTAAAGCATTGGCAATTGGTGGCAATATTATGCCAACATCTAATACCGAGTCTAATACGCATTAAAAGTTAACCCTAAATAACCACTCAATTGCCAATAAATTTTACATGCAGGCAAATTGCAGGCAAGCATACAAAAATGGCGGCATACCAATGCTGATTAAATAAAGCATGCCTTTTTGTTGCAGGCAAATAAATATTGGATTTTTGAAGACAAACCTTCAACGCATATTCATACTTTTCAAACCATATTATTAACATTGGTATTTAACTAACATTCAAGCAATTTTTTGGATCTGTTTTATTTATAATGGCGGCTAAACAACATTATTTTATGTTTTTTTACATAATTTAAAGAAAATGGCCTTTTCCTAACGTTTTATTTATACAAATCATGCAAATAAAAATTAATTCAAACAAAATGTGTATTATGTATTTTTGAGAGAATAAAAATAAAATGATAGTTACATTAGCTAGGTTAATTTCGACGATTTCGACCGAAGGTGATAAATTCAAATTTCCTGCTTAGCCGAAATGCAAGATTTGACAGATGAGGCAACCTTGCTTTTGATTGGCCACTTTGTGCAATTGTTTTCTACGTGGTTTTCTAGCTTTTAATTTCTTTTTTAAAGAAAAGAGTTTTTAGTAGACATAATTAAGTGTATTCATTACCTAATTAGCGTGTGTTGTGTAATTAATTGGTGATGGCTAGTCAAGAAAACGGGTTATTCAAGTAGACTGGTTAGGAGCTGTAAACATTTTGTTTAAAACCTTTTAAATTTGTAGTTACCTAAAAAAATTATATGAAATTAGGGAGTTGCCTTATTAAAAGTTTCAAAGACGTGTTAATAAAAATATATATATATATATATATATATATATATATATATATATATATATATATATATATATATATATATATATATATATATATATATATATATATATATATATATATATATATATATATATATATATATTTAATAGTTTTTTTTGACATTTAACTCCGTTAAAATATTTCTTTCTATGTTTTGGATCTGAAAATTGAGTGTAAGTGTCCCTTAAATACTTACTACTTTAAAGTGTTTTCTTTTGATTTACTATCTTTTTTAATTTTATTACATACTTTTTTTTATTATTTTTTTTTTTTTTTGGTTTATTGTTACGGTATAAAAATTAATATTATGTAATTTTTTTATTGACAAAGTTTTCCTTCCTTTTTTCTCATTTTTTTTCGATTACAAAATTCTAAATATGATATTTAACTTTTGGGACATTCAACTTATAAAACTTGCAATTTTGCCAATAACTTAATGATGGATGCCATCATCCTAAACGCATTTTTTCATTATAAATTATTAATGACGGATGCCATCACTTTCGCGTCTTTTTGATACCTTTTTGCCAATGCCTTGCCATTAAAGAGTGTTGGCAATGCCAGTAAATTAAATGTACAACGCCGGCAAAAAATGGTATATGGGCAGGTGAACAAGTTTTAGACGTTGTGCCGGGGGCTAAGTCCTTCCAGGATAAATTGTCAAACAGTACTGAACACAAATACCAACAGTTTAAAGTTTGGAACTTTCATCTATTCTAAAATACGTCCTAGAAAAGGTACCTCCAAATGAGTCACCCCTTATTATTACATGGATTCTGCACGAGGTTCTAACTATATTTTATAAATCACCTAATAGGTATAACTCTAAGCGTCTTTAACATATTTGAATTCATTAGTCAAAAAATGACAACATATCTATTAGGTTTGTTTTTATAAAAATTTCCTTATTATTTAATTTATGATAAAATTCCTTTTAACAGGGCCCACTTTAATAAGTTTTTATATGGTTTTAAAAACAAAACCAAAAAACTCATTGTTTTCTCTCTGCCGTACGTTGTTCGTGCGACAAAGCTGTACTAACCCCACCTATTGGTGTAACGTTAAACAAATAATATAATAATACGAGAGCAGCTTACAAATTGTTATTACATCCTCATCCTTTAACAAAATTTACTCTTCACCGAACTGGAAGGAGAGACTACAGTAAAAAGCACAGGGACGTGTAATTTGATTGATTGACATCGAGGAGGGTCATGGTTAGTTCTGGTTAGTTAAGTCTTTTTTTGGTCATTTTCTAGAAACCTGCGGCAACTCCGATTTCAACAAAATTTGGTATACGGGGGTTTTGGGGCGCTGATCACGAATCCAAAAGAATTTTTGGCGGAAACGTTTCATTCTCGAGATATTCATCATTAAAGTTCAAATTTGAACTAGGCTTATTTTGACTATATTCCCCCTTCTTTCTGCACACAATTCTTGATTTAAAGCTAAAGTGTCACAAAATATTTGATTTTAACCTTTTAAAACCTCGCTTTTCTACGTTTTTACATTATTTTTGCAATAAATTGCGTAGCTTTTCTTTTATAATGCGGCAACCATACATAAACATAGGGCTTCATGGCACACTGGGATTGAAATGGTTCAAAGTATAGCTATGCAATTTAATGCAAAAATAATGTAAAATACGTAAAAAAACGGGATTTTAAAAGGTGAAAATCAAATATTCTGTGCCACTTTAGCTTTAAATCAAGAATTGTGTGCAAAAAGAAGGGCTAATATTGTAAAAATAGGATTAGTTTAAAATTCAAGTCTGATGATGAATATCTTAAGAAACGAAACGTTTCCGCCAAAAATTCTTCTTTAAATTCGTTATCAGCGCCCCAAAAACCCCGTATGCCAAATTTCGTAAAAATCGGAGTTGCCGCAGGTTTCTAGAAAATTACCAAAAAATTAAACCGACTTAAAAAAATAAATAAAACTCACTAAAAAATTAAAAATAATAAATTTAAAAATAAATAAATTAAAAAAAATAAAGTCGGGTAATAACATAATATGCGCTAAACTACGAAATGTTAATAACTAAATAAGCAAAATCTTTTTATATTTTAATACCATATGTTTATTACCTAACTTCATTTTTTGTATTTTTTAAATTTATCATTTTTACCTTTTTAGTGGGTTTTATTAATTTTTTTAATCGGTTAAAAAAGTGTTTATTAAATGGAAAAGTTGCCTATTCCTAAAAATTTAGTTTTCGAGATATTTGCAATCAAATATTTATAATAAGCTGCATACCTAGTTAAAGTTTAGTTATAATGTATTATTAGTTGGCTTTAAAAGACAATTAAATGCTAAAGAAATATATGTTATTCATATGAATTAAATACGTTAAAATTTAATATTTGTATGTAAGTACTTACTGATACTCGAATGCTCCATTTTATTCCTCAAATATCCCCACGAAGCACAAGTTACGTTAATAAACGCGTTCAATGTTTGCATTATACTCAAAAGCTACACTCCAAAAATAATTCTTTAATACCCATATAATACTGTTAACACCACGACAAGAATTTCTTCAATTACCCGTTCATAAATTTAAAATTAATTTCGGTACCAAGTACCTATGTGTATAATTACCTAATAATTACTATTACTATTACTACTAGTATATTGACTAGTATAACCACAATATATCACAATAAAGTTTCAAATTTATCAAGGTTGCCGTTCAGGATCGCATGGTTTTAAAATGCGGATTATGAAATTTCAACCCTTACTAATGCGGCTAGATCGACCGGCTTGTGAAAGGGTCTAGCCGTACACGTTGAAATTGACTTCAACCCCCGAACGCCAAAATATGTAGCTTGTGGAAACAATCATTTTCAGTGTTGTCAGATCTTTTCAGTAGCAACGATTATGCGATTATCAAAGCAGCAAGCCTGTCAGTATCTTCAGAAGTGTTATACGACTTTAAAATTTATGTGGGATGCATTGGAGGATAGGATGCAGATTTTTGATGTTTCAGAATACAGGGTATAATTTGATTGATGGCTAAAAATACAGGATATGTCCTAAACATTTTAACTTTTAAGCTTTTTTTTTTATCTTTGTTTTGACAAGCGTCTAGCCCCTTGGAAGCAACTATTGATCCTGGATCCTGGAAAAACTATATTTATGGATTATTCTGCAGTTTTTGTTATTTTTAGGTTAAAGTCATTAGGTTTATTGATTTTGAACAAAAAAATTGGTAAAAATATTATAAAAAAAAATCTCTATTTTTTAGCATTTTCAGCTAAAAATATTATTAAAAATCACATTTCCTTTTATGTCTGTGTTATTATTTAAGCTATGCAATCTTGTCAAATAACAATTAAGATGGGCATTTTAATTGTCTATATTTTTGTTTTATAAGATTTGTTGTATTTTTTATAGTTTTTGAGAAATTAAATATTTTAGAAAAAAGTAAAATCATAAATATCTCAAAAACTAAAGGACACTATAAAAAGTTTATAATACAAAAAGATGCAGTTGTAAAAGCTCTATCGTAGAGGTTATATACCTTTTTTTGTAAACATAATCATTACCCAGATATTAAGAAAAAACTGAATTTTTGGGATTTTTCCAATGCTATTGCCTTGAAAATAATCAGAAAATAAAAAAACTATATTTATGGATTATTTTGCAGTTTTTTGTTGTTTTTAGGGTCAAGTCATTAGGTTTATTGATTTCGAACAAAAAATTGTTAAAAATATTATAAATAAAGCCAGGATCAATAGTTGCTTCCAAGGGGCTAGACGCTTGTCGATTATGCGGGGTGCCTTCAAAGCAGCAAGCCTGTCAGTTTCTTCAGAAGTGTTATACGACTTTAAAATTTATGTGGGATGCATTGGAGGATAGGATGCAGATTTTTGATGTTTCAGTATACAGGGTATAATTTGATTGAAGGCTAAAAATACAGGATATGTCCTAAACATTTTAACTTTTAAGCTTTTTTTATCTTTGGAAAAACCATAAAGGCTGAAAGCCTAAATACTAACGTACCGTGGGTGTCTTAAGCAGGGTAAGAGGAAGTTTGTTAACACGGGACTTAAAAACTTGAAGATTTGGGGGAAGGAAAGACCTTCGCTGGCAGTAGGTTCCACTGCAGTCTAGAAACTCTAGGGATAAAAGAACGAACGAAATGGGAAGTTCGGGGCCTGTCCAATTGGACCGTATAGGGATGCATACGTGCGGCACCACGAGTTTCTCTGTTGGGAGCTGCAAGAGGAGGGACTATACTGGATAATTCGTCGGAGCGGAAGCCGTAAAAGTATCTATAGAAGAGCGATAGATCTCCCACAGCTCGACGATGGGCAAGAGAAGGAAGTCTTTGAGTAAGTAAAGGATCATTAATAAGACTTTCTTTGAATGGCAGGGTGTTAAAGTTTTAAGAAAACACCTACTAAGTACCAATAGGATTTTTTAATGTAAAACAATGGTACGCCATTGCTTTTTCCAAACACTAAATTCATTTTTTAAATCCTCATTTACTTTATAACAAATTTGACCTCTCCGATTTATTTTTTCGTCCGATACACCGTTTTTGCGTAAAAAACTAAAAATAGGGCACTAGACTACTACCCAATCAGCCAATGTACGTTTTATGTACGTCTTATGTACGTAACTTTAAGATGTAACGTACATCTTATGTACGTACACAAAAGTACATCCATAAAACATCTTATGTACGTACATTTTCCGCCAAAATGTACATTTACTGTACGTACGTATTGTACAACTGATGTACGTACGTATTATATACGTACGTACCAGAGTTGGGCAGAATACTGAAAATCGGTATTCTAATACGAATACGAATACCGGAAAAAAAGTATTCGAATACCGAAGAATCCGTATTCGAATACTGGAAACGAAAAGATTCGAATACAACTACAAAAAAAATAACCTAAATTTAAAGAGCAAAAAAAACCGGTCTTTACCTCCTTTTTTCATTATTTTGCTTTCCTTTTGTTATGTTTTGTATATGACAATTTTAGTATTCGAATACTGCTTACACTTTTCGGTATTCGAATACTTGGATCGCCAGTATTCGAATACTCCAAAAAAAATTTCGTCAAATACTTCTGAAATATTCGAATACAGAATTCCGAATATTAACCAAAATAGTATTCTGCCGAATACCGAATACCAAACACACAAATGTATTCGAATACTATTCGAATACCGGCAAAATGTATTCAGAATACTGACTATTCGAATACGACCCAACTCTGGTACGTACCGTACGTATTATATACGTACATTTTCTCTCTACAGTGTGTCAACGTTTGGCGTCATATGAGAAACTTTTTTTATTGATTTTACGAAAAAAGGTTCTCTTTATAAACAGTTCTGCATGATCTAAAACCTAAAAGCAATCATCAGATATCAAATTGTATCAGTCATCTACGAGGATTGACCAAAAATGTAATTTTTGCCTAAGAGTAAAGTACCTGTATTTTTGCTTATATCAAAAATTGTTATATAGAAAAGATGTTTATAATTCAAAATAACCCCTAACTATTTTTGATTTTTTTGCGATAATGGTGAAAAATTAGGTTTGTACATTAGTGCACTGGAAATAAAATCTTTACATCTGGCAACCCTGATCGACGCAGTCCTGGTGGTCAGCTGACAGGATCGTTACTCCCCCACTGCAAATTTCCGTCCTGTACCGGGTGTTTTTAGGGAGAATAAGTTTAAATTATGTTTGATCCGTTTAAAGCTACTGAGCGGTCAGATTCCCAAAAATCTGCTAGTTGATGATAAAAAGGGCAGAATATGTATCAAACCGTCGCGTGGTTTGGTTGACATGACGAAAAACTTGGATTTCTCTTTCGAGCCAAAAGTATTTTTCCCCTTCTAATTT
Organism: Listronotus bonariensis; assembly: GCA_014170235.1. Lineage (NCBI taxonomy): Eukaryota > Metazoa > Arthropoda > Insecta > Coleoptera > Curculionidae > Listronotus > Listronotus bonariensis. Next base: position 88,365 of record JACEGR010001834.1, on the reverse strand, counting down.
ATACACTTTATATGTGTCCCAAATCCGACCTCCCTTGGAATATTGTTCTCATATCTGGGGCATGGCGTCCCCCACAACCCTTAGCATTCTTGATTCGATTCAAAGAAGGCTTGTTTGCTTCATTAATGATCCTTTGCTTACAGAGAGGCGTCCTTCTCTCGCTCATCGTCGGGCTGTGGGGAATTTATCGCTTTTTATAGTTACTTCCATGGCTTCTGCTCTAAGGAATTGTCCAGTATAACTCGTGTTGCCGGACATATGTATCCCTATACGGGTCCAACTGAACAGGCCCCGAAATTTCCACTTCGTTTGTTCTTTTATCCCTATAGTTTCCAGAATGTGGAACCTTCTGCCCGCGGAGGTCTTTCCTTTCCCTCCAAATCTTCAAGTATTTAAGTCCCGTGTCAAAAACTCCCTCTTACCTCGCTTAAGACACCCACGGTACGTTAGTATTTAGGCTTTCAGCCTTCGTGGATTGTCCAAAAATAAAAAAATTGTGGACCCATGTTCTATGAACTATTTTTTTTTATTTTCCGATGTAGAATCTGCCCCTAAAGTTTCTTAACAATATTCTATAATATTGTGTAGAAGTTAGCATCCATATAAGCATGCGAAATGAGAAGTTCGCAGGTTTTGGACGTGGAAAGAAAAAAACTACTTTTATTCAAAAATGTTGCCGACGTTTCGACCTTTATTGTGATCTTTATCAAGGCTATTTTTGTATCAAAAAGTAGTTTGTGTCATTCTCTCTAAATCTATGTTGTATAGTCCATAGATATTAAAATATATGGGGAGCATCACAACACAACACACAATTGTGTGCGTATTATTTAAGTTTGTTGTGTTGTGATGCTCCCATATATTTTAATATCTATGGACTATACAACATAGATTTAGAAGAATGACACAAACTACTTTTGATACAAAAATAGCCTTGATAAAGATCACAATAAAGGTCGAAACGTCGGCACATTTTTGAGAAAAGTAGTTTTTTTCCACGTCCAAAACCTACGAATTTCTCATTTCATATTCTATAACATCCTGTAGGTATATTAAAGATAATGAAGTAAAATAAACATATTATTGGTGGGACTTATTTTTTGCATATTGTTTCTCAAAAGCGTTTAATTTTTTGGATAGGTAGGTGTTGGTACCAGAAAAACGGTACGAAAATTATTAGATGTCTTAGCACCAGTGGCGTTGCGTGCCTTGGAGGGGCTCCGTATCAAAATTAGTTTGGGACTTTTCTATCAAAAATTGAAGACCAAAAAAATAAAAAAGGTCCTCACATTACATTGTTATATATTGTTTTTTTATTTAAGTATTAATTTTTCGTTCCTATGAAAAATGTTAGGAAAGCAAAAAAGGTCACCACTTTCAACTAACAATAAGATATTTTTGCTTACAGACGTTAGGGGGCCCATCTAGCTCGGGGGCCCATATCATTGATACGGCGCGGCGGTAGCCATACGCCCCTCCTTAGCACCTATCAAGTAATTAAACTATACAACTGTTAGTACAAAAAGTAAAAGAATTTATTCAACTAAAGTTATCTACATCCACACTCCAACACAACCATGTCTTTGTAAGCATATCTATAGGTCAAAACACCTTTATCATCGACATACAAAATTGAGATGGAGTCCAAAAGTGTAGGGACACAGCACGATCTAGAAGCCTTTGACGGGTTGACACTATGTATAAGTGCTTGCATAATGGCATGCTTCGTAGGGCTTAGATGTTCTGCCACTGGGTAGAAACACCTTCCTTGACATTGATAGGCCTTAAATTCAAAAAAAAAAAAAAAAAAATTGTTATTTATTTTATAAGGGAAAAAAGTTTTAGATTTTAGCTTGAGGTTGTGTTGTCCCCCGACGCGAAGTGAAGGGAGACAATAAACCGAGCTATATACGTTGTGCCACTTTATGTGCCTTTATGGGAAATTTTTCACAATGCATGTAAAGGAGACTGCCAACCTTTATTTATGTTTATATTAATAGCTCAATGTCAAACGCAACCCGAAGAATATTGTTTCTAGTGTTCCCCAAATGTTTTTTTAACTTTCCCATATAACATTTTTTGCCGGCAAGGAATTGGCAAAAAGGTATAAAAAGACATCAAAATGGGCAATTGGCCGTTATTAGGCCACGTGTTGCAGAAAATGTGATGGAATCCAACATTAATAAGTTATGCTGAAAAAATGCATTTAGCATGCATCATTAAAAGGTTTTGGAAAAAATATGCCTTTTAGATGATGGCATTACATTATTTTTTTCCTAATGACAATAAAATGCATTTTTACCGTCCAGGGAACTAAAATGTGCATAAATAATGCACATGCATAATGTGTGTTTCTGTACACGGTGTCCCATATAAAATTAAATACTATAATTTGGGAAAAACCATAAGAGATACAATAAAAATATTAAAACAATACATTTCACTGAACAACTTCTGCTTTTAACTTTTTCTTGTATCTCTTATGGTTTTTCCTAAATTATAGTATTTAATTTTATATGGGACACCCTGTACATAAACACCCATTATGCATATGCATTATTTATGCACATTTTAGTTCCCTGGACAGTAAAACTGCATTTTATTGTCATTAGAAGAAAATAATTTAATGCCATCATCTAAAAGGCATATTTTGCCAAAACCTTTTAATGATGGATGCCATCATCCTAAATGTATTTTTTCATCATAACTTATTAATGTTGAGATGCCATCATATTTTCTGGTTAGTTCAGGTATAAAAAATACCACAATTGATATATCAATTTTTATAGTTTCGGAAATATGGCCATCATCAGGATTTTTTAAACGAAACACCCTGTATATTATATTACTGTTGCAAAGATATTTTAAAGGGGATTAACAAAATATGACATTCGGTATATTTATCTCTTATAGTTTTCAAAAGATGACCATATAAATCTAAAAATAATAGATAATCGCACTAAGATGTGGAAGCTCATATTTCCGAAACTGTTGGAACAAATCATTATAAATGTAAATTCTTAAAGGTCTTTAAAATGTCTTTTTAATGGTGATAAAATATACATGGTGTTTCATTTAAAAAAATGCAACTTTATCGAACTCCTTACGAGGGCTATATTTCTGAAACCAGGGCCGTATTAACTGTGTGGAATTCCCGGAGCGCCTATTGTTAAGATAAATACCACCCAAAAAATTAAAAATATTTTTAAAAATCGTGGCGCCTATTTTTAAAGAGCCTTACTCCACCATTCGGAAAATAATTTAAAGAGCAAAAAAGTCTTTCCTTCCTTCTCACGCCGATTTCATTCCAGAGCGCCTTATTCACAAGGCAAATTAATCATCAAAAATCTCGACCTAAACTTTTTTAGAACTATCTGGCGTCTATGTTACAAATTTTTCATGACGCCCTAGGCTGTAGCTATGCTGTAGCCTAGTCAAGTCAAGTCATGCTTTATTATCCAAGAAACAAGATTCTTATTGACACAGCGGTGTAGAAATATACATTAAAGAAAAAAAATCATCCAATGCAAACAAATAGACATAAAGACTACATAAAAAAAGATAAAAATATATAAAAAGTCAATAAATGGTTAAAATGTTAAAATATAAAAAACAAACATTAGAAATAACCAACAACTTAAAATTAAATACAAATGTGAAATGTAACAAAAAAATACAGAGCTATAAATCGATAATAATTTTAAAAAAGAAAAAGAACATGCAGATTAACATATATTACAAATTATAAAAATATATACATATATAGAGCAACAAGGAACAAAAATGAAGTGTCACAAAACATCACTGTAAAACTCATCCAAACTATAATAAGCTTTACCAATTAATATATTTTAAATTTTTCTCTTAAAAGGTGTAGTGAAGGAGAGGCTTTTATATCATTGGGTAAATGGTTGTACATTTTTATGCTTTCATAATTCACAGATTTTTTTGTTAAGGTCCGAGACGGTATGGGCAGGGATATGTCATGTGTCTGGCGAGTGTTGTAAGACATGTCCCGTGAAACAAAATTGTCAAAAATGTCAGCCTAATGTTTAATACAGAACTTTTTGAAACTATGACAAATTAAAAATATTAAATGTGGAATTTTCTATTAGCCATTAAATATACATTCTGTTATTAAAGAAAAAACCTTGGAGTTATAAGTTTAAAATAAACGGTTATGGAAAAAATATAGGTACACCACTAAATTCTACGTAAAAATTCCTACAACTTTTCCATTTAATTTTTTTTTCTATCTCTAATATTAAGCAACTTAAAAGTGCCTAGCCAAAATGACAAATTTTAAGAACAACTCTGTATCTCCATAACGAATCAAGTTAGCCATGATTTACTTTTACCATTGAATTTGTTTAAAAAATAAAATTGAGATTGCTCAATCAGATTTGTTCTATCTCTTTTAGTTTTCGCTATAAAAACGTATTTCCACGGACAAAGGAAAACATATAGGAAGGAAACAGTTTAAAAATGTAAATTCGGTGCTCTTTGATAAGAAAAAATCACAAAAAGTTTAAAGCAAATAAATCGGCATGCTTGTCTTCGCGGCCGCCTTTGCTATATTTCTTTTTATGATATGCCGGTTGATGCAGCTGGTCATCGCACTATGGGATAGAAATTAATTTTTTTGGTCAAAATTCTGAAACTTACCAATCTAACTTAAAATGAGGTGCTTTTTACTGGAAAAATATTATAAATTATTACAAATGCTTTTGGAAACCTAAAACTTATTATATGTTATTATAAATTTACACCCCCTTAACATTATTATTTTTATTGTACAAAATAAACTAAAATGTCAGCTTGTTTGGTTAATTCGGTAGTATTCTAATCAGTAATCCGATGATTATTACCTCATATGATATACAGGGTACAACAATAGGTATGATTTTTTTAAATGGAATACCCTGAATATTATATCACCACCGAAAAATTTTTTAAAATGCTTTAAAAAATACTACATTTGATGTGTCTATCTCAATTAGTTTCGGAAATATGACCATCCAAATCTGAAAAATAATTTTAAATTATTCTTAGAAGCGTAATAGAGATACATCTTCCCAACTTTTTATTTTTTAACGTATAAAATAAATAAAAACACTGTTTTGTTGGGTAGATTCTGTAGAATCCATATCTTTCATCAGAATGCTTTTATCTTTTAGGATATACAGTGTAGGACAAAACATATTAAATTTTAAAATGGAAAACCTTGTAAATTATAAAATAAATCTTGTATCTGTCCTTACACTCAGAAGTAGCAAAAAGTAGGAAGGCAATTGTAAGTACAAAAACTGATAAAGAAAAAGGTAAAAAATGCTTTGACAAAAAGTAGCGAGACTGCATCGGAAACACAACAATAGCTCTTATTATTTGAAACTCTTTTACTTTTTTTAGTAAACAAGGCTAATAATAAACTAAGTAGATTAAATGTTGTATATTTAGTTTGAAGTATCTACTTTGAAATACACAGCATGGAGCCATTAAAATTTCAAAGTTTCTTTTTGGCCAAAATCATGGCGGATTTCTATCCCATAAGTGTATCGGCGCGTCGCTGTAAAGGATAGTGCCGATTGCAGGCGTGCCTTTTTTATGTTTTTTGTATTATTTTCAAAGGGTACCGAATTTGCGCTTTTAAAATGTCCTTACTATACTAAAATTAAATATTATCATTTACTGCATTTAAGCAGTCAACGAACTTTAAATAAATTCGTTCTTTGTCTAATTGTTGCGTGCTAGTGTTCAACACATTGAAACTTAAATGAAGGAATCGAGCTGAATTAGTTTTACACGATTTTTAAAACAATTCTTTTAACTTACCTCATACCCACTTGGTTGCACTATCCACAAATCATACTCAATCTCAGAAAACGTAATATACATAGGTCTTCTTCTACAATTATTTCTTTTATACTTTTTCAACAAATTTTTCTTAGGAACATCGTTGTTCCAAATTATGTTTGTTTCTTCTTCATAATCCTCTTCTACATTTCTTTTATTTCTTTTATTTGAAAATTTTCTTTCATTTGCATTTCTATTTTTGCTTTTGCCTTTTTCATCGTCGATAGTGTATGACAGAAGTAAAATGGGATAATCATGATCAAAATTTTCCAATAGTGGAAGTAAAGATAGTTTTAATGTGTTTTCGGATTGACGAAAGTATGAAGAAATACTAATTACGATTTTTAGGAATTTTGTATTTGAGTTTAATTGCAATATTTCTTGAACTTCTTTTGTTAAGTCAAAAGATAACCAAGTTTTGTTAAAGTGGTGAATTTCAATTTCTCGTATGTAGGAGTATGTTTTGGATATTTCGTCGTATACTGAGAGTTTTAATACTTTCTTTACACCTAAAACCATCAAAAGAATAAAAATGTTTAATCAAAAATTACTATTAAAAACGTATTGTTTTAAATGAACACATAAAAAAGGCATCTATTAATACTTGTCTTCAAATATTTCAGTAATGGTTTAAGGGTTATTTAATTCTGTGTAGGTATCAATGATTTAAAGATTCTTGAAATCATTGGTAGGTATAGTGTATCTCAAAGTATATCGCTTTGGCTTTTGACGGCAATACTCCAATATACCTGCCGACAGCAATAAAACTGCGGATCAGTAGGTATTAATGTGCAGAACATTAGGGACGGACTCTAATAATATAAAGATTTATAATTTATTGTATTTAAGTATGTATAATCTTAAAATTACATTAAGAAATTAAATATATGTAAAGTTTTAATAATTATAAATAAATTTATAACTATATTATCTATACGTAATTACATTTTTATCTAAATATCTAAATCTAATTCTGTTTCACTATCAGAGTCATCGTTGAGATTAATTACAATACGATTTATGTTGTTTTGTACAGAAATGTAAGAGTCCTCAATTTTTATAATGTGCTGTACTAAATTTGTCCAGCTCTCAACTGGTATGTTAGTAATTAAATTTTTATTAAATTTATAACACTGGGACTTAAAGTAGGTGTAACATTTACTGCTCTGATCTTTGATTTTACTTGGTTTCACAAATGTTCTATGGGGCTAAACATACAGTGATACGGAGGAAGACGTAAGACAGTATGCCCAGCCTGTTCAGCCAAATTGTCACATACATATTGTTTTTTAATTGCATATGCAAATAGGACTTCCAAAAGTTGTGCTCTTTTGTAACTGAATTCAAAATAAATATCATTTTCTAACAAATATTCCTGAATTTCAGTTTTTGAACTGGATGAAGCTGGTGCTTTGTGTAGCAGACGGCTGTGGTAGCTTGCGTTATCCATGACTATAACACTGTTGTTTGGAATATTTTTTAAAAGATCATTTTAAAACCAGTTTTTAAAAAGCTTCTGCGCTTGTATCCTCGTGATAATCCAAGCTAGAATCCTTAATATTCTTTGCAGACAACAGCAAGCAGTTTGGGACATATCCGTCTTCTGAACCAGCGTGTATTATGGTAATGCGTTTTCCTTTATTTAAAGGTGCTTTCGTCTGACAGTTTTGACTGGAATCCATCCATTCTTTGGATACTGTGTCGTGTGTATCGAACCATGTTTCATCAAGGTAAATTATGGATCTGTTTTCTAACCTATATCTTTTAATTTCTTGAACGTAATTAAATCTCCAAGTGCGTAATCTGTGCGATTCCATTACTACTTGTCTTTTGTCTATTTTGCGGTATTTAAATCCTATTTTACAAACAACTCTTTGGAGGGTGGCACGGCTAATATTTATATTAGTTTCGTCTTCTTCTAGATTCTTTTTCAGTTTATCCAAGGTAGGAACAACTCCGCTTTCATAAAGAAAATATATTTTCTTTCTTATTAGCTCTTGATTACTATTGTCTATACGGTGAGATCAAAAATCACTACGCTTTTTTCATTTGTTTAATTCTTCACTATTAATAATATCCCTTATCGACGATATTGGAGTTTTTGCAAGTAGACAGGTTTCTTTTAAAGCTTCTTGTTTAATAAGTCCCCTACTGATTAAAGTTTCATTTTCACAACCTGTTTTACATCTAATGACAAATGATTTTGACGCGACATAGTTATATATATTCTCGTAAAACAACTTTTTCGAAACGCACAGTAAAAGAGTTATTCAACACTGCAACTAAAATATTAGCAGAAATATTTATATAAATGGTCAAAACTCAAGAGATATTTATACCTAGCCCACCCCTGTCATTATGAACTCATGGGTTTGCCCAATAACAATGGGTCATAAAATCATTAAAGGTTTATTGAGGTATTGCCCGTCAAAAGCCAAAGCGATATACTTTGAGATACACTATACCCCAAAATCTATACCCTGGGACCAGGATCTAAGCGGCGAGTACCCAAAGATGATTTTTTAAAGTAATAAAACTATATTATCAAAGCATAATAAGAATATTATAGATGGGCCCATACTTAATTCATTCTGAAAGCGATGCCGCCAAGTACACAAAAAATGATAAAGTAAACAAACCTTTTCGAATGCACATACCGTCGGGCAGAGCCTGATTATATATTTTTGGATAAATAATAAAAAATACATTGCTAAAACACGTATCACCTACTTACAAAACATTCTCTTATTTCGCCTCTGCCTATCATAAAACCGGTGGTACATGGCGTGGTACTAGAAACTTGTCGGGTTAAATATTTTTTGCTGCAATAAATCATTGTTCACAAAAGGGTTTGTTTACTTTATCATTTTTGTGTACTTGGCGGCATCGCTTTCAGAATGAATCAAATTTTGGACCCATCTTTACCTAATTCCTTTCTTGAATGAATTTCCACTTCTGTGAGAATTTTTAATTCTGCACCAATAAATCTTTCTCCTTTATTCGAAGTGGGGATATCAAAAATTAGGAGGTGATTTTGCGATAATTCTTCTAAAATATCGTTTTCCTGAAGCTTTTCTGAAAAAGGTAGACAGTACTTTGGCGACAAAATAAAATACCTATTTTAATTATTTTTAACGTTGTAAAAAGCATATGTATACAAGGTGTCCAGTCACTCTTTGGGCGAATGTAATTTCTGACCAAGTTTGGAGCAGGTACTAAAAAGCACATGTAATTTCGACCAGTAGTAAAAGGGTGCGGATGGTAGTATGGTGTTATCTTACATGTATTTTTAACCAAAAGGATGCAGGTGTTATTTAAGAGGATGCCGTAGCACGTTAAATGAGCTAAAACGCGATTCCCTGCCGTTTTTTAAATATTTGTTTGAGAAAGTTGTATATTGAAAAGTTTCTTAAAATGATCCAAAGATTATCGGAAAGTTGGTTATTTTTACGGTTTTGTAATTTTGGGAAATTTAATGTATTAATTATTACCATTACCAAAAATCAATTAACTTTCCGATAATCTTTGGATCATTTTAAGAAACTTTTCTATGTACAACTTTTTCTCAAAACAAATATTTAAAAAACGGCAGCGAATCGCGTTTTAGCTCATTTAACGTGCTACGGCATCACCTAAACTACAACTAATACACACTTTATAAATCCATTTAAGAATTTATTTCCACACTTATCATTAAATTACACCCTTTATAAAAACAATTGATTTTGTTAAAATCAAAATTTAATATGTAAAAGTCAGACCCAGAAATTATGTTGACCGGAATTATCTTTCATATTCTTAAGAGGATGCCGTAGCACGTTAAATTAGCTAAAACGCGATTCGCTGCCGTTTTTAAATATTTGTTTGAGAAAAAAGTTGTATATTGAAAAAGTTTCTTAAAATGATCCAAAGATTATCGGAAAGTTAATTGATTTTTGTTAATGGTAATAATTAACACATTAAATTTCCTAAAATTACAATATATATATATATATATATATATATATATATATATATATATATATATATGCAACATTGAAAAATGTATATATATATATGACCATTAGGTACCTAATTATTTAGTATACGGTTTTCTGCTATTTTAACGATTTTTTAAAATATTTTGACGTACATGTTATCTATTAGTTGTCCTTAATGACAATATGAAGGCGCAATTATGATTTTTTATTATTGTTTTTATAATATTTTTTTGCAATTGTCCACTTTAATTATAAACAATTGGCAACGTTGTAGATATAAATGTCTAATAATAAAAGAGGGATTATAAAGAGTGGTCAGGTTAGTTCTGGTTAGTCAACGTTTTTTTAATCCTTTAATTACACCAGAGACTAATACACACTTTATGAATCCAGTTTGTGTTAATTCTTTCTTATATTCACTTATAAATAGAATCAGACCCTTCTGATGTTGCCAAATGCTTTCCATATTTAGCATGGTATAACTGATGTTTTTAGTCGTTTTTTTTCTTACTTTTAGGTTATGAATTAACAATTTTATATTTATCATATTTTTTTATCTTTATTCTCAAAAATATGTGGAAAAAATGTAATTTTTACTTAATTTTACATGTGATGTTCCGTTTCATTAACTCGTTTAACCAATTTTACCCCGCCCAGCACCCCCTTTTCACTCCCCGGTCCCTTAAGTTTGATTAATAATATTTTTTTAACGGAATATTTTGGAAGTGCTATACGCTCTACGATTTTTTGATAATAATAAAGCACTAAATTTCAAAATGACAACGTTATGTCACGCTAACTGGTACTTTTATTGTTGTTCATAAATATGAGCGATAATAATGTAACAATTTTTAAAAATATATTAGAACCTAACTAGCAAACGGGTTAACCGAAAAATCTAAAGTTTTTACCCTGGACGAAGATTTGCATGCTCTTCAATAAACTTCAATAGAATTTTTCTCTAAAATAATTAGGGGAGCCAATAATTGACCCCATTAAAAATTACATGAGTTTTCCTATGTCCCGCCCGGCGATGCATCACCCGGTATAATATTTACCTGCTTGCGTTGGTATTAAACTTCTCACCAAATCAGGCTCTTTATCTTTTTACCAGCACCTTTATTTTTCTCGTACAACTCCAACATAAATTTGGGAACGTGGTATTTAATTTTTCTTTTGAAATAACACTTTTTCCACCTTCCGAACGATTTAGTGAACTTAACACTTCCTTGCGATCATTATCAATTATATTAACTTCAATCGACGTGTTCGATATTAAATTATTCCTCACAATTAAAATCATATATATCCACAACACTAATAAAAGAGGAACAATAATAATAAAACTCAAATACATTATTTTTAAAATATTACGGTACGGCTTAAGACGCTCAGCGTCGCTATGCTTGTTTGAGGCGTCTTCATATTAAAACACTTGAAATCCATTTTCGATTTAATCTGAATTAGTTGCCCTTATCGAATAAGTTGGTAATTTAGTGGTAAAAATACATTTGGGAAAAATAATGGTAAGTATTTTTAGCATTAAGAATGTTAAAAATTACATACGTGGTTGGTAAAAAGTATAGCACATTTTTTCAATATCTTTAAAGACGTTAAAATTGTATTTACCAAATTCGGTACAGAGGATATTGGCACTATTGCCAGATTTCCCAATTTTGTGTTAGTACGTTTTAAAAAATATGGCTTTACTAGTATCTAACTTAAAATAACGTCTGTGGTGGCACTACCGCGTTGTCTAAAAGGTGAGGTGAAATGCATAAATGTATGTTTCAGTGCTTGGACAACGTTGACAGAACAGGGGGAACGATGGTTTAAACATCTAATAACCCGACACCCACGGTACTCTGGTATTTAGGCATAGGCCTTCGTGGGATGTCAAAAAAGATAAATAAAAATTAAAACTAAGATAAAACCCACTACACTTTTTAGTAAATAATACGTTGGCGATTGGCGTCTATACCGGGTGATGCGTCGCCGAGTCGAACATAGGAAATCCGATGTAAATTTTAAGGGGGTTAATTATTGGCTCCCCTGTACATTTTGCAAGATAACTTTTTGAAGAGACCAATCTGACACTCTAGACTTACGAAATTGCGTTCGGCGACGCGATGGCAGCAAACTAGCCCTAGAACGTCTGCTGTTGGGTCATGGTTAGTTCTGGTTAGTCAAATCTTTTGAAATTCCTTAATAAAGCGGATTTAAAAAAATATTACCTAACCAGAACTAACCATGACCTCCCCAACATAGATAACCTACATTTAGATCTGCAGTGGCAAGAAGCATTTTTAGGATTTTTACGACTTCGCGCAGTAAACAAATGGATGGGTGGACGAACATGCACACTTAAAAGCCGTGGAAAAATACAAACACCGGCACCCGTACCCTCCGTACGCGGTCTGACCGTAACGCTCATTAGCTACCGTACTTCGAACAGAAAACCAGGACGCCGTCGACAAATTCTTTCCGATAATGCGGATAGTCTGTTTGGCGCCAGGTGCGTTTACTCCTCAACTTTGCTTGCGCACAAACCGGTGTTTTCGCCCATGAAATGTATCTTTTGTTTCGCGCAGGTAATTACATTGGCAATATATCGAGTTCAGTGCTTCCTAATGTGACAGTTTTTTATAACCGTTTGTAGCGCTTCAAACCACCTCAGAGAAAATCCAGAAAGTGCCGCAGAGCCGCTGGAAGTGTAGCGCGTCTGCTGTTACTGAATATGCCACCCGGTATAATAATAAATCCGCTAAAGCTGTGTTAACAAAAACTCGGTGTTTAGGGTTTTTAGCATGCCTAATTAAACGGTATTATAGGCACTGTTGCCAGATTTTAATAAAAATGCGGTCATATATTAACAACTGAAATTTTGAAATTTTTTAATCTTACTAAGCTTGACACGGGCAAGAAGGGGTCAGCCACGACATACGTCGGGCCAGAACCAGTCCTTGAGTGCCAAAGAGGACCTTCCGGAGTGCGGTACAAAACTTGGTAAAGGACCAGCAAAGACTGCACTGGGAAAGGCTTCCTCAACACATGCATGGGAAAATATACATCAGTGGACCATGCACAAAAAAGAGCTAAAGAACTACTCAGAATGGGTAGAAATCAGCTAAGAACGATCACAGGTTTCCTCACCGGACATGCTTCAGTGAAAGAACACCTAAATAAAATGGGATTATACAACGGAGATCTGGACTGCAGATTATGTGGAGCAGAGACCGAAACAGTATCCCACATACTGTCAGAGTGTGAGGCACTGGATCACAAAAGACAGGCAATCTTCGGGGATATTAGAGTGCCTTCGGAAACATATGGTACGCACCCAGCAGACCTATACCGCCTTCTTCAAGGAACTAGGGTACTGGAATGGGTACAATAAAACGGGAGTTTGGTACAATAAGCCTTCAGGCTGCAGTGCCACCGGACATGCAGACGGCTCCCTGGGGAAAAAAGCTTGATACGCTTACTATATTGCAATCAAAATAATTTATTAAAAATATTACATGTAACGCAAAAATGGTAAATCTGACAACAATGCGGATAAAAGTGTTTAGTTCGGCCAAAGAAGATACTAGCTAACGCAATAGTAATTTTGTGGTTCTGCTTTTCTAAAAACCCCCAGATTCTAAATTTTGTAGCCACCTACTCAATTTAATAAATAAAGAAAAATAAATATAATATATAAAATAAATAAGACATTTCATTAAAAAAATTGCCATTTAACACAAAATTTGGAAATCCGCCCACGTGTTTTGGGACAATAAAAAAAATATATGTATTTTACTAAGTGATATATTTAGAATATATCATTTTGTAAGCAAATTAAAATTTTGGGTAATTGTTTACTTATCGCCACACACACCACTCCGATTTTGATGATTTTTGGCATATAGCGTTTTTTGGGGCGCTGACGAATCTGATAGAATTTTTAGTCTGCAACAGCGTTGAATTCAAAGGGTGGCCCGGAAGTGACATTTCGAAGCAAACCTCCCCCTTACCCAGAGAAATTTGGTATGAATTTATACCAATTTGTTACGTAGAGATACAAAAGCGTCAAGAAAAGCAAGAAGTAAGCGGTTGGCTTGTTTGTCTGGTTTTTACACCTGAAGACCGTTTTCTTTGCGCTTGAAGTTTTTATGGTTAATACTTTTTTGTGGTTACTTCAGGATCCCCCGGAAACAAATTTGACAAATATTCAAATTATGTTCTTAGTCTGAACCAATATTACCAACCCCAGATCGACAACTGTATGCTTATTCCTTAAGATTATTAATAAAAATGAAAATACTAAACTTGTTGTAAAAGGTAGACTATTTTATTCAACAAAACTTTACAATCACAAGCAACAAAGTATCACGATTGATCACTGGCAGTAGGACTCGCTTTTTTCCTAAGATCTTCACTGTAATTTCCCTCCTGTCCCGATTCTTCCCCCATAGAGTCATCATCAGTCGAGTCACGTCTATAATCCTTTTCATATATCCTGGTACCTCTCCTCCTGCTTCTTCCACGACGACGTCTCCTTCCACGTCTCCTAGTTTTTCTAATCGGTACTTGTTTAGCCATGGCGGAATAGGAAGCTTTTTGTTGATCGTTCATACTCCTCCATACCTCGGCTCCTTTGGAAGCGATTTCGGTGATGGTGAAACCTTTGTTGGAACATCTGTAATCTCGTAAGAAGTTTAGAAAAGGGTTTCTCGTTACTTTTCCGGGTTTGTAGAATTTTGAGTTTTCAATTCAGTACGACTGCAGCTTTTGGACGGTCTTGGCGGGGACATTGTTAAATTTTAAGATTTTAAATAGCCGAAAATAAAGAATTTACATGATTGACTTTGACAAAATAATTGTTGTGATGAAGCATTGCTATGGAAGCAAAATTATGTAACAGTAATATACCTGCTCTATGAGATGGTATACAGAGTGTCCGGAAAGGTCATGTTGTTATAATAGGGCTGATATAGTTTTTTTCTGGGAAGTTTAACTTGCCGTCACGGATAAAAACTTTCATTACAATAAAAAAATGTTTTCGCTATAAATCTTAATGATATTATAAACTTGTTTACCTTATTAAAATTATCTGAATAAATAAAATGGAAAATAAGGAAAGGATATTTCAAAAACAAATACATTTTTATTTCTACACATCACAATATTTTCCAAACAAAAACTATGTCAAGTCGATGATTTCAAGTCCTTTATGATCATCTTCAACATCGGGAAGCTCTATAATTTTTGGTCCAGGTGAGTTACTTCTGGGCATATCCGCGTCAGCATCCATAGGATAAGGAAATATTTTATTTTGTTTCTCGTTTATAAATATTAAGGAATTTCTACTTCTATGTCTTCTTCTAGATCTCTCTTTATTTTTCCGCCTTCTAGATGCTCTTTTCACTCTTCTAACCGGTGCCTGCCTCGCCATGCTGCAATAAGGAGACTTCTCCCGTTCATTCATGCTCCTCCATACTTGAGCTCCTCTTTTTGTCAGTTCTGTGATTTTCAGACCTTTATTATGCTTCCTAAAATCTCTTAAAAAGTTTAAAAATGGATTTCGAGTAATTTTTCCAGCTCTATATCTTATTTTGGATCTGCTGGTACTTCTGGAGTGTCTACTGGATTGCTTGGTGTCTGGTTTCGACATGATTGTTACTTATAATTTTGAGATTCGCTCTATTTCACTCGCTAGAAAATATTTGCTTCACATTTTTATTTCATAATTTGACAAATTTCAAAATCACGAATGGTGGTTTAGGGTTGTCATGGCTAGTTACAAGTGACAACTCGAGGTATAATACCTCTAAATTTTTAGTTCAAGAGTTTCAAATTTAATTGTAAAAAATGTTGCCTTTCTAAGCATAATATATAGAGTATTTCATTTAAAAAAGTTTACCTTTTATCTTTCTTAACTCTTTGATCTTTATTTGTTTCTTTTGTTATGCTCAAAAGATAATAGATGAAAAACTTCCCAAGCAGCAAGCTGACGTCACTAGGACGTCAATTTTTAGTCATTTTTGGTCATAAGACGTCATCACACCAAAATTATGACGTTATTTTACTGACGTGTTTTTGACATCGTTAAAGCGACGTCTTTTCGACGACATTTTTTCGTCATACTAGCGGACAAAAATCTATTGACGTCATTTTTTTTTTTTTTTTTTTATCTTTGGACAATTCACGAAGGCTGAAAGCCTAAATACTAACGTACCGTGGGTGTCTTAAGCGAGGTAAGAGAGAGTTTGTTGACACGGGACTTAAATACTTGAAGATTTGGGGGGAAGGAAAGACCTCCGCTACCACTAGGTTCCACAGTCTAGAAACTCTAGGGATAAAAGAACGAACGAAATGGGGCCTGTCCAATTGAACCATATAGAGATGCATACGCGCGGCACCACGAGTTTCTCTGTTGGGAGCTGCAAGAGGAGGGACTATACTGGATAATTCGTCGGAGCAGAAGCCGTAAAAGTATCTATAGAAGAGCGATAGATCTCCCACAGCTCGACGATGGGCAAGAGAAGGAAGTCTTTGAGTAAGTAAATCAAGAATGCTGAGGGTTGTAGGGGATGCCATTTCTCAGACATGAGAACAATATTCCAGTTATGTTGAGGAAACCCGCCAGGAAAATTTTGTGACATTATATGATTTTACTTTACCGATAGATGGCGTAATGGACAATAAACCACTACATTTATTTAACATCTCCGCTTCTTATAGAAAGAATATAGCCTACACGGTACCGATGAGACCAATATAGTTCGTGACCGGTCTGCGGTTGGTGATCTCAGTTAGTTTTTGAAAGAAATACCTTGGGCTAGTGTAATCTCAAGGTTGGACAGTGTCCCGAGCGATCTTGAAATGCAAGGAAATTGCAAGTAGTAAGAAGTTTTTTCCTATTTCAATTTTTAAATAAAATATCGTATCATTTTAGCTCTTGAAAAAAAAGTATATGCGTTAATTTTTCGTCCTCTCAAAGACGTCATTGTGACGTCATTAACGGGACGTCTTTTGTCTGTCAGCAATTTAAGGCGAAGAACCAATTTTTAAAACGGTATTTACCAATCGGTTATGTTGACGTTTAAACAATGTATTATACGTGAAAGTTGTCACCAATTATTACCGCGGTTATAATTGGTTGAACGCCTAAAATTGATGTGTGACTTAGGGAGGTAATTTTAACGTCATTTTGTCGTCACCTATGACGTCTTTGCTGACCAAAAATGACCAAACATTACTAAAAGAGACGTCAAAAGACGTCAGCTTGCTGCTTGGGTTGTATAGAAGAAGTTTTGTTTAATCTTTTTTAGTTGTGGTAAGACAAGAGAGCAACATTTGAAAAAAAATATTAGGTTAGCTGATTTTTGATATGTTATTCTTCTTCCTCTTCTGGACCTTGGGCTGTCTGACTGGTGGTAGTGGTTGCGTTTATTAGTTTGCATCCAACCTGTACAGGTAATAATCCAAGGTTTTAAAAACATTTTAGGAAATCTAAATTTCAATTTCTTGTCTTTATACAGGTTTGCCAAACATGTTTTTTTTTATTGCCAGACACTTATACCGTCATTTCCCTTCTAACGTTTGAACCGTTCGGTATATTTTGATGAAACTTTAAACGATAATAATATATGACCTAGGTCCCAGATCGTTAGACTAGGTAAGGTTGCCTCGTAAACCTTGCAACATGGCGGACCATAGTCACATATGTATTTTGCTCGTTATTTAATGAAATTTTTAACAATGAAGTTTGTGTTTTTTGTCAATATTAAAGAAATACTTTTAAATACTGTTAATTCCAGTTGTTACCGTAACTTCTTTATTTCCTATTAATAAATTATTTAACAATGATTATTCTAGCTGATTTTTAAATATTGTATATCGCGCTCTTTGCCCTCATAGCAGTGCGGTACATATGTGACGTAATGAGGCAACCTTGCCTAGTCAAACGATCTCGACCTAGGGTCTACATTTTTTGACATATCAGTGACAGCTCTAAATGTCAAGGTGACAGCTTTAAATGTCAAAGTCACAGCTGGGCGCCAATGCAACCGCTACCGCCAGCCGAGGATCTACCTGAAAGAGGAGGAAGACCAACATATCAAAAAATCAGCCAACCTAAAATCCTTGTTTTCCTGACGTTGCTACCTCCCGGACTATTATTGTAAGTGGGTTCACAATGTAAATGAAAACCTTGTACGCATATGTTTTTTTTTCAAGCTACCTAGATTTCGCTCTAACTAACCGCAACTGTAATAATTGTTAATTATTTAACACATATTAGGGAAAATATTTGATACAAAACTACAAACTTCTTTTATAATATAAAACTACAAACTTCTTTTCAAATCTTATATATTTAACAATGGTAAAAAAATATATAATAAAAGTCTCTATATACACAGCATAACATTTTCAACGGCCCAGTGATGGTGCTCTTATTTTAACACTTTTGTTGACCTACCTTTAACTAAATATAGCACTACACATTTCGTTATTTTTCCTGTTAAGAGCATACGTCGTTCCCGGTACATTGGATTTCTTGGTTTTGGTTATTTTCAGTTGGTGCTTACTTCCTGGGATTTTTTCTAGTTTTAATATGTTTTGCCTTCAAATTAAAAAAAAACAATCAGAATATAATAGTTATTTATGTATCAAGGGCCTTACTAGGACTATAATGCCCTGAAGGGGTCGAAATAGATCGAGGGCCTCTGGCCCGAGGGCTATAGATTTCGACCTGATGGGCTTTATAGTCCAGTAAAGCCCGTGGTGCATACAATGCTTTATGTTTTACCCAAAAAAAGTTTTTCAATGACTAATTACATTATTTATTCGCAATATAAAAAATAAGTTGCACCTGTACCTGTATACGTAAGTAGATAATGACTGGTGTTAAGTTTGACTTTGATGTTTCTATCAGTTAGTCAGTTGGCATTTTTATTTAACGATTTGCTCAAAATGGAAGAAATTCCACAAAATAGAAGAGAAAAGGCCATAAAAGCGACCGAAAATCTTTTGCCAATTAAATCAAGGCAACAGTATGATCGGGAGTATGGCATATTTGGTATTTGGAAAGATGAGAACGCAATTCTTCAAATAAGCGAAACCGTTTTAATGGCATATTTTCAGGAACTGGTAAGTTATTGATTTTATTTTTAATACATATGTTTAACAAACTTTATTATTTTTAGTCGGAAAAATACAGTCCGAACTCTCTCTGAACCAAGTATTCCACCCTAAGGTCTACGTTGATGGTCTATGAAAATATAGACATTTCGCAATACCATCGTCTCATATCTTTTTTAAAAGTTAAGTCGATAGGAAACCCGAAGAAGTCTAAAGTTTTGGAAGGAGAAAAAATATTAAAATTTATCAATGGACTGTTCTTCTATACAAAATAGCGTTAGTGCTAACACCGCTGCTACCATCACAAAAAACACCGACCATTCTATAGTGGGATCAGCTACATTTTCCGGGACATTTCAAAATTGTAATTTTTATTTTGGAAATAAAGTTTAATTTTTAGTATTGTTTAAAGAAAAATTATTTTTTGTATAAGCTTGATCTTTATTGTGAGAGAAATAAAATTGGATAAGCAATAAAATTTCCATATTAGCGCATTAGGGCATTATAAGCGGGCATTATCATAATGCCCGCTTATAATGCCCTAGGTGTGATAGCAGGTATTATTGCTACCATAACATATTCCGTTTCTAAGGTATTACAGATCAATAATAGATGGGTAAAACATAAAATCATTTAATAATGGTGATACTTAAAGAATTTCAGATTTCCATTGTCATTATGTTATTATTCACATCATAATGAATTCATGAATCATAAAATGAAGACAATGGAAGATAGAAATTCTTAAAGTATCACCACTGAATCATTGTTTACCACATTCAGACATTTAATAATGGGATATTAGATTAGATTAGACTAGGGCCGGGATAATCCATGCACTGAAGCCGCTCGGCTTATTGTGCGCCCTGTCTTTTACGTCTGGGTGATGTCAGCCAGACGGGACCTACAGCTTAACGTGGTTTCCGAACCACGGTCCTATGAGCGACAACTTAAGACCTCGTCCCCACCCAGGGGGCACTACTGAACCTACCAACTGAGTGGGGTCCGCATGTCTACGGTTGCGCAGGACACGGCAAAGTGTGGTCCGGCGCCCTGGTCCTTTGGTGGCCTTCAGCGTCGATACATTTTGCACTTTGTCCGTCTGGTGTTGAGCTAACCACTAAATTTCCGACCAAAGTGGCTTTCCAGTGACGCAAACAGAGCGCTCCCGAGTAGCTCAGGAGCATTTCGTTCTACTTTATGGCGTTCCAGTGACGGAAAGTGTTATGCACCTGAGCTACTCGGTTTTTCTTTCCCCTTGCCCCTCATGCACCAACCCCTCTTTTGGTTTTTGTGCTTCAAACGTGTTTTTTATGGTTAAGGATGAATTTTTTAAAATTATTTATTTAAAATGGAATCAGATATTAAAAAGAGATTATTATTATAAAGCCAAGAAAGGTTAAAAACAACGAAATTTTAAAATTTCTTAAAGTATCACTCTTTCCTTGTCTAAGAATGCGTTCCAGTGACTAACTTTTTAGAGCAGTTCAAGAGCTTCAAGCCCTGGAGCGTAACGCACAAAAAATTTCGTCACTAGAAAGACCCTCAAGTTATAAATAAGTATTTGACCTCAGCAGGATTCGAACCCACCTCACGTCCGTTGTGCGCTATAATGGGATATATAGGTTTATCCAAATTAAGTGTTTCCTAGTAATAGTCCCTGGGCCAGTAATGAAATTGACTTCATGATAATAACACTTTTAATAGTTATTTTTGTACCAAGGGCGTAAAATAGCACTTTTACGCCCGCGGCTAAAAGTTGTTGCCCGAGCTCCGCGAAGGCAACAATCAGCTGTGGGCAAAAGTGCTTTGCGCCAGAGGTGCAAACAATATTTTTGTACGACTGAAATTAATGTACAAGCATTTTCTGTAGTTAGGAGAAAATTTCCCAGCTTTTTAATGTTTCCAATTGTAATTAGTAGACTTTTAACATATGTTTAATTAAATAAATTGATGTTTTACGAAAAAAAGGGCCATTATTTAATTTAATTATTGTTTTATAACGGGCATTTTTGATACTTTTTTTCCCTAGGGCGTAAAACCGATATTTTACGCCCTTATTTATAAATGCGTGCGTTTTTGATACTTTTTTGCCCCAGGGCGTAAAAGTGTAATTTGACGCCCTCAAATGGGGGCGTAAAATTGTATATTACGCCCGGTCGTACAAAAATCGATTTAGGGGGTTCCTTCTGACGAGCCCAACACACCATATATGAAAGCGATGCTTTAACCCAGCCTGTCAATTTAGACATGTTTCAGGTGTCGAACTGGGCAAACGCGTCACTTTTTTGTCGAACAGGTTCACCACAATGTTTTACATGCAATTTTTAAACATTGTGCCGAAAATCCTAAGGGTTACAGTTACGAAACCCTCTCAATCCAATACCCAAAACATGTCCACGGGTTTTATGGTTTCGTGCCTATAACACTTGTGGTAAACTTGTCCGACAAAAAAGTAATTCTTCTGCCCAGTCCGACACCCGAAACATTAACATTCACAGGCTGGGGTAAGGCGCCACTTCCATACAGGGTGAATCAAAAATGGATCACGAAACTTAAGACGGTCAATCAAATTACCTACATACATACAGGGTGTCCAGTAACTCAACCGACAAACTTAACCAAACGATTCTACAACAAAAAATAAGAAAAAAACTTCATATAAACATATGTCCTAAACGTCTTGGTTTAAAATTAAAAAAGTTTGTTTTTTTAATA
Source organism: Listronotus bonariensis (assembly GCA_014170235.1). NCBI lineage: Eukaryota > Metazoa > Arthropoda > Insecta > Coleoptera > Curculionidae > Listronotus > Listronotus bonariensis. The sequence goes on along the minus strand of JACEGR010001834.1, from coordinate 66,685 downwards.
TTTAACACACCGTAGTTCAAAAACAAAGAAGTTTAAGACATATGTTTATATAAAAATGTTTTCTTATTTTCTGTTGTAGAATCGCCCCGTAAAGTTTGTCGGTTGAGTTACTGGACACCTGTATGTATATAGGTAATTTAATTGAAATTGATAAAAATTTTGATGTCTATTGGTACCTAAACGATGAGGTTTATCGACTTTAATAAAAAGTACCTTATTTTTTAAGTTTTTGATTGTCTATAAAATGGCGGCCCCAGCTTTGCGATATCTGTCAAAATTAAAAAGTTATTATGTAAATAAATTTTAAGTTTTAGGTAAAGTACCCCCTGGCGGTATTTAAAAAAGTACTTTTGTCTTAAAATTTTAGAATCTGCAAAGCTCGATTTGTGTGCCAAATATCAACTGGATTGGTTAAAAAATAAATGCAATAGGGCGAAAAAACTAAAAAAATTGAACTTTGACGGTTTGTAACTCGAAAACAAATAACATTTTGTAAAAAATTATATGAAGCTCTACCCTTATTTTATCAAGTAGAATCACCCCCTTAAGTTTCGTGATCGATTTTTACGTTATAAGTCCGGTAGGTGACTTATTACAGTACGAGATGATTACGGACGAGGCGACGCGACGCAGGAACCGAGTCTGGAATATAAACAAGTACTGTAATAACACCCAACGAACGTGTATCTCATGATATTTTATTTCATACTGCATTATGAAAATTAATGAATAAATATTATTTATAAAATTTTAAGAGAACATGTTGTTAGTTTTAAATTATTTCACTTAAATTAGTAGGTAACAGCCTTGTTCTCCATATCATAGGTAACTATGATTATTCTTCGCTTGTCACTGTCAAATAGATAAAAAAATGTTATATTAGTTGTATTAACTTACCTAAATACGGAATCGGGCTGAAATAGCCTCATACACAATTTAACTTTATCCGAAAAATCTGCGTCAATTTCCAAGTTTAATGTTGGTTCTATAGAGGCTTCAAATTCCACTTCCGATTTTACAAAAGTTGTATCGACTTTTATAATTCCATTAGCTACATATCCAACCCTAAAAATAATGTGAAAAGTTATTTTTAAATTTAATATTATTGGAAAACATAAAAGGTGAATTAATGAACTTAAATAAAAATTGTTACAGAGACCTAATAAATACAGTGCAGTCCAATTAAAAGGAGACATCCCCGTGTAATACCGTTATTTGTAACTTTATTAAACATTCCTGAAACATGTAGATTTTTTTTTTAGAGGGAACAATTTTTTGCCAAAATGTACTTGGCCAGGGTTATCCCTTCACTCAAAAACACAAACGTCAAAAAGTTCAAACGGGAAAAGGGTTTAAGTGATACCTTATCTTAAAAGGTTTTGAATTCTCTTTTTAACAAACTTAAGTTTTTTAACACGCTTTTATTAACTTGGGTTGTAACTATCTATCTATCCATCTGGCTATCTATGTAACGGAATCTTTGAGCCTAATTTTAACCAACTTCCAGCTATTCGATTTCTTTGAAACTTTGCACACTTATTAATGACCCATGACAATGCAATAAATTGCAAACAGTATCCCGTTATCTTGTTTTTGATCGCCAGGAAAAAAAAATTCCATTATATTATAAAAACAACACCTGGGTTGCCATCTGTTGGCAACATTCCAAACTTTGCTACTCAATTGCGAAGAAATTTTTTAGTGGGTTGCCATCTGTTGGCAACATTTCAAACTTTGCTACTCTTTGCCATCTGTTGGCAACATTCCAAACTTTGCTACTCAATTGCGAAGAAATTTTTTAGTGGGTTGCCATCTGTTGGCAACATTTCAAACTTTGCTACTCTTGTTCACTAAAAATTTTTTTGCCATTTTGTCAAGAGTAGCAAAGTTAATTGATATAACGAACTAAAAAATGAAAAATAATTAATAGTTTAAAAAAACTAAAAAACACGCTTTTATATGCAACCGAACTAAAAATTAGAAAATAATTTTTCATTAAAAAAATATTGTCATTTCATAGTAAAAAGCGTGGGGTGCTTAATATATTAAATGTTATAATTATTATATTTGCCAATATCTATGATGGAAAAGTTATGAAAAAATAGTAAAATGCACCCCACGCTTTTACTATGAAATGACAATATTTTTTTTAATGAAAAATTATTTTCTAATTTTTAGTTCGGTTGCATATAAAAGCGTGTTTTTTAGTTTTTTTAAACTATTAATTATTTAAAATTGGTTCTGTAGTTTTTGAGATAATGCACCGAAATACCTGGTGTCCCTAGCCCGTATAACTTTTTAATTTTTTAAAATATCAAAATAAAATTTGGTACGTAGGTATATTACATAAATATACATTATTCATGTATTGAGTTGTTTTCTATCACCTTTGGTTTTGTCGGAAGCAACCTTAACATTCCCATTTTTAATGAGACACCCGGTATATTCTTATTTATTTAAATAGAAAATGTCATTCCACGTATAATGACACTTCATTTGCTACTTTTTGACATCTAACCTCTAAATATTTTTAATTTTTAATGTAGTGTGCATATTTTTAGAAAAATAATAAAAAATACATTGCTAAAACACGTATCCCCTACTTACAAAACATTCTCTTATTTCGCCTCTGTCCTACTATAAAACTAGTGGCACGTTGCGTGGTACTAGAAACTCGTCAGGTTGAATATTTTTGCTGCAATAAATCATTGTTCACAAAAGGGTTTTTTGTGTACTTGGCGGCATCGCTTTCAGAATGAACTAAATGTGGTCCCATCTTTAACTATTTTGCAGTGACTATTTGGTCCAAATACTGGTGAAGATAATTTTATTTCCTGGAGAGGGGGGATGCAATGTTTCAACCTCGTTTTTTTTATATAAAAATCAAATACCTTTTTATCTACGCCTATCCTGGAAAACCTACTTTTAAGAAAAATGACGTCATATTTGCAGAGACCCCCACAGTGAGAATTGGTTTAATTCAACTCAGCCCCCCCGCCCCCAAATGCCTCATGTAATTTATGGACGACCCCTCTAAGTATTAAATTTTATTTTGATTTTTAAAAAATAAAAAAGGTATATGGGCTAGGGCCACCACGTACCTCCGGTACATTTTCTCAGTAACTGATAAACCGATTTAAAAAAAAAACTTAAGCCTGTTAAAGAGGGAATTTTTCCATTTGAACTTTTGACGTTTGTGTTGATGGGAGGAGGGGATAACTTGAGTTATAATTTGAGTAATATTTAAAGTACCGCCATCGCCATTTTGTAGTATCTATCTATCTCTTTGTTGTATGGCTCTGATACTAAGTTAGCTCGCCAATTTTCCCGTTCCGGTCATATAAGCTATTGCTTATAAGCTTTCCCGGCTTTGTCCGTGGAAAATCTGGATAATCGAGCTTGAAAATCCCAGACTTTCCTAGTGTATATGAATAAGAAACACTTCTAACAATCAACAACAGCGATGAACTTCTAAACATGCATAAATTGTGGCTGTCAAGCCAAGGGCTGCTACTGGTATCGCGCATAACCGTCACTTTCACCACTGACGTTTTTCCGCAAGGCATGCGCACCTCCTTGACCATACGAAGACACCATGTGTTCAACACCAAAACGTAAAAATCTCAGGCTTTAGGAATCTTCACTCACAGCGCTTAGCCCCAGAAGAAAAAAGCCCCAATTTAGCGTGAATCTTTTCTCAATCACCAAGGGTACAACAACGCTCGTACGACGCCTTCAGCCGTCTACCCGGGAAGTCTATGTAGACTTCTACGTAAACGTGAACTGCACTACTCGAAGACCGCGGAAATAATGCATTTTGTAGTAGGTAAAGTAATTGACTTTATATTCTGGGGTTATAAAGTACTTGTCAGGAGCTTTAAAATGATGTATCACTCTGCCGTTTAATCCCTTCTTATTTAAGAATTTTGGGGAGTTAGCCCTGGTGGTTGAGGGGACGAAGGGGCACCGTCCAATTTTTGTAAAAACGTTCATCCTAAATAAATATCTTGATGTGTTTCGGCGATTTTCTCAAATATGTCTCTTTTCACAGATAACCTAAGTAAGTTTTTAAATAAACAGCCTGTATATAAATATTTTACTTACGATTTTTTAATTAATGATTGAGCATTCCGATTCCATAAAGATATTTCAATTTTTCCAGAGAGGTCAAAGGAAATTGCTCCTTTTAAATTTAGTTCTGCGACAAATCCATTGCCAAGTCTCAAATATTCTTCGTGGTCTTGCAATAAAATCAATGCCTGAAAAAATAAACGTTAAATTTACTACGAAAATAATTAATCTTCAGTGTTAAAATCTTTAAACACATGAGTTAATAGTTTATTGTTGTAATTATTTTTTGTAAAAATCGGTTTGTTCGTTGAAATAAATAAATAAATAAACAGAAAAAAAAATACGGAAATAATTAATTTATAAAAAATTATTCGTTATTCTATTAACTAAATAATGACACAAAAAAATGTTGGTGCTCTTTTATCAGAAAAAGATATAAACGCTTTAATGCGCCAGGACGCGTAACTTCGAACGCTGTGTCGTACGCCGAGTTTCCGCACATACTTTTAGCTTCTGTGGTCTTCCACAGGCTAAACAAAACCATTGAGTTTCAAGTTATCTGCGAAAAGAAACAGATTTTAGAAGATTGCCGAACCACGTCAAGATATTTATTGTGGGGAAACATTTTTTACAAAAAAATTTGACAATGGCCCTTCAGCCCCTTAACCACCCAGGCCACGTCCTCAAAATTCTTAAGTGGGAAGGGAGTGGAGTAATACATTATTTAAAAGCTTCTGACGAGTACTTTATAACTCCAGAATATAAAGTCAATACCTTTACCTACTAGAAAATGGCGGTACTTTAAAAATTACCCAAATACCTGATTGAGATGGCCATATTTCCGAAACTAATAACGTTAGATATAGTTATTGTGGTATTTTCTTAAAGCTCTTTTAACGATATTTTTATTTGTGATACAGGGTAGGACAAAAAAGTATAGATTTTTTAATGGCGCACCCTGTATATTATATTACCAGTGAAAAGATTTTGAAAAATAACTTTAAGGAAATATCCCATTAAGTACATCTTACTTTATTAGTTTCGAAAGTTTGGCCATCCAAATCAGGTATTTACCCATATAACATTTTTTGCCGGCAAGGCATTGGCAAAAAGGTATCAAAGACATCTGCAACAATTGGCCGTTATTGGGCCACGTGTTGCAGATAAAGTGATGGCATCCGGTATTAATAAGTTATGATGAAAAAATGCATTTAGGATGATGGCATCCATCATTAAAAGGTTTTGGCAAAAATATGCCTTTCAGATGATGGCATTACATTATTTTTTTCCTAATGACAATAAAATGCATTTTTACCGTCCAGGAAACTAAAATGTGCATAAATAATGCACATGCATAATGTGTGTTTATGTACAGGGTGTCCCATATAAAATGAAATACTATAATTTGGGAAAATCCATAAGAGATGCAAGAAAAAGTTAAATGCAGAAGTTGTTCAGTGGAATGTATTTTTTTTTAGTATTTTTATTGTATCTCTTATGGTTTTTCCAAAATTATAGTATTTAATGTTATATGGGACACCCTGTACATAAACACACATTATGCATGTGCATTATTTATGCACATTTTAGTTCTCTGGACGGTAAAAATGCATTTTATTGTCATTAGGAAAAATAATGTAATGCCATCATCTAAAATCATATTTTTGCCAAAACCTTTTTAATGATGGATGCCATCATCCTAAATGCATTTTTTCAGCATAACTTATTAATAATGGGTGCCATTATCCTAAACGCATTTTTTCATCATAACCCATTAATGATGGATGCCATCACATTTTCTGCAACACGTGGCCCAATAACGGCCAATTGCCCATTTTGATGTCTTTTGATACCTTTTTGCCAATGCCTTGCCGGCAAAAAATGTTATATGGGTAGGTAGTATTTAAAGTACCGACATTTTGTAGTAGGTAAAGATATTGATGGGTTATAAAGTACTCGTCAGGAGCTTTAATATGAAGTACCACTGGGCATCCCTTCTCCTTTAAAAAAATTGGGGTTGTGGCCCTGGTGGTTAAGGGGTTATGGGGGCGCCGTCCAATCTTTTGTAAATGTTCTCCCTCAATAAAATCTAGATGTGTTTCGGTGATTTTCTTAAACCTGTCTCTTTTCGCAAATAACTTAGGTGGTAAGTATTTAAATGAACACTCTGTGTATATTTATTGTTATAATAAAAAAATGTTATAACTAAAAATAAACTCTTACTTGAAAAGCAGGTGTCATCTCCGAAGCAGTACCGGACCATACGTGTCCCATAAGTTCACCTTGGCCTTCGAAAAATACAAATGGCCTTATCTGAGTTCCCATGATGGCTAGTTCCATACCAGCAGTCACTTCTTCACTTTCATCGCCATTTTCATCGCTACTTGACATAAAACTTGTGAGACCACCAGAAAAATACCTAGCTAAAAATAATATACATTTTAAAAATAAGAGCATTAAAATACAGGGTATTTCCTTATTATAGCACAATACTTTAAAGAGTGATTCCATAGGTGTTTTTAGAAAAATGTTTCAAAGGTAAATCTGCTTTTGTAAGTAGTTTTTTTTATTAAACAACTAAAAATACAAATATTTAGTGTCTCATCATACATTACATGTAAAAAGTTTATTATTATTATTATTTTTAATTAATTATAGCTTTGTTTAACCCAATGTCGATACCTTTGTTGAAATACTATAATAATCTATAGTAATATATCAAGAGGTAAAGCAACGAAGGTAAAGTTTGTATCTTTGTTAGTCAGTTTGTGTGTTTGTGGATTTGTTTATAGCCGCTAATCTTCGGACGGCGGTGGTAAACGGGGCGCAAGGCCTTCACTAAAGTTTTATTGAGCAGGTAAATGGGGTGCAGGGATCTTGGGGTCAATAAAATCGTATAGGTAAACGGGGCGCAAATGTTTTCTTTAAAGTAAAGGTATCGAAATAAAATGTTGGTCTATTTTTAAAATTTTTATTAATTACGAAACATTTATTGCATCAAAAAATATTTACATATTATACACTTGACAAATACGAAGTACATTTTACAAAATGTAGTCTACTTATTTCTTTTAACCTATATTTATTTACAAGTTTTTCCAGCGATTCTAGCTCTAACATTTTTATCTTTAAGTTTCTTAGTCAAATGTCAACTTTGCATTTTGATGTATGTATCAATCTGACATTCCTGAAGCTTTTCAACGGATGCGTTGAATAAAAGGAAGAGTTAAATTTTGCGTGGAATGACTCGCAACAATTCGTTGTCCTTATAATTGAAGCATTTGATGATACCGACATTTTCTCACTATATATATATATATATATAATATACAAATTATTAGTGTCAATTATAGGAATTCTTACCTGCCCTGACTCACACCCCCTCACGGGAAGGGCTGGCGCCCCATTTACCTATGATATAAACGTGACCTTACAGGCGTGCCGGTAAAAGAGATATTTTCGCGCCCCGTTTACCTCCGTCCTCTTCGGAAGTACTAAACCTATCATAAAAATTCAATCACAATCAGAAAGCTACACTATTCAGGAGTGTTATAGGCTATATTTTAATACGATTAAACAAAAGTTCAGACATTAACGCACAACGAAGTGGACATGGGTCGGCAATCTTGCATACACTATAACTAAAATTCGATATTGACATTACTATTGTCAATGGATTTTAATGCGGTTTTTTAATAGAGTGATTTAAGAGTAAGGTTTATATGTATAATAATATCCAAAAAACATATGCAGAGTGTTTAAAAAAATAGTTTACATTTAAAATTCGATATTACTCAACGGATTTTGATGCGGTTTCTTTTTAATAGGTAGACTGATTCAAGAGAAAGGTATAATCATGTCAAAAAAAAAACAGATACTAAGTGTTTCAAAACATAGTTTACATTTAATATTCGATATTGAGGTTTGACTATTGTCAACGGATTTTTATGCGTTTTTTTAAATAGATAGAGTAATTTAAGAGAAAGGTTTTTATGTATACAATATGAGCAATGCGTTTTGGTTCATCTGCCGGCAATAGAATAACAAAACAAGCACTATGATTCACGCCTGTTTACATACTGGTATTTAGTTAGATTGTCTCTTTTCTTCACATTGCCTATGTATATTATTTAACTGAACCTGTATTTTTTTTTATCTTTGGACAAACCACGAAGGCTGAAAGCCTAAATACTAACGTACCGTGGGTGTCTTAAGCAGGGTAAGAGGAAGTTTGTTAACATGGGACTTAAAAACTTGAAGGTTTGGGGGAAGGAAAGACCTCCGCTGGCAGTAGGTTCCACAGTCTAAAAACTCTAGGGATAAAAGAACGAACGAAATGGGAAGTTCGGGGCCTGTCCAATTGAACTGTATAGGGATGCATACGCGCGGCACCACGAGTTTCTCTGTTGGGAGCTGCAAGAGGTGGATAATTCGTCGGAGCAGAAGTCGTAAAAGTATCTATAGAAGAGCGATAGATCTCCCACAGCTCGACGATGGGCAAGAGAAGGAAGTCTTTGAGTAAGTAAAGGATCATTAATAAGACAAACAGCCCTTCTTTGAATGGCATCAAGAATGCTGAGGGTTGTAGGGGATGCCATTCCCCAGACATGAGAACAATATTTCAGAGAGGGTCGAATTTGGGACACATACAAAGTGTGTAAATTGGAAGGAGAAAAATACTTTTTGGCTCCGAAAAGAAATCCAAGCTTTTTTGAAGCGGCGGTGGCTATAGATACAATGTGTTTATGCCAGTTAAGGTTATTCTCAAATGTGACGCCCACAAGGTTAAATGTGTCCCCGCTCTGCAAAACCTGGCCACTCATAAGCAAAGGAAGAGTGTTTGATTATTTTTTTCGCGACAAGGAACATGATTGTGTTTTGGATGCATTAAATTGAACGAGATTTTGACGCCCCAATCCAATATTAATTGAGATCCTGTGAAAGATATATGTATAATAATATTCAAAATCTTCACGGTATAGAAAAGGTGATTTTTTTACTGCATATTTAACTTAAAGCTAGTTTAATATAAAACATTTTTATCCAGTAAACAGATAATTGAAGATCGCTTCCTATTCGGATCTTGGACTCGCAAAATTTTGAAAAAATATATTTTTTTTTTGCATCTAGGAGTCTCAATTAAAGAGAAAACTTACCGTAAACACCTCTTTGGATAATCCGTTTTTATCCAAAACTACATCCACTAGTCCCCTCTTTACAATACCTCCTTTAATTTCTTGAATGGACACCAAACTTCCATTAGTGGAAACACTTTTAAAAACACTTCTTGTCAAAGCGGTAGACAATCCTCTTGGTGACAAACTAGAGTAGTTGTTTAGTTTTTTACTGTTTTTAATAATATTTTGGATTCTTTGATGGAAGATTTCACATATTTCTGATAACATTCGTATACTTTGGAATACGTACTGCTTAATTTCGTAATTGGTGTCGTTGCTAGCCACAAAATTTAAAAGATCTGACAACGTTTCGTCACTTGGTGTTGCACCAAGCAAGACATCAGCTGCCAATGTTCGTGAGCTCGTATCATGCTTTCTATCTAATTGGTAAAGAGTTTTCATAGCTAGTTTTAAAAGATCTTCAGTCCAAAACTCTTTTCCAAAAGATTTTAAGGCTCTCCAAGCTAAAACCTCTTCTTTTAGTGTGCCATTTTTAATAAAAGATATTAGTTTTGGTACTGTGAATGGAGATTGTAAATTTTTCAAAGCGTTAAAGAAAACATATCTTTCTTCATCTTTGGCATAATCTAAACCGTTAACAAGGGTTTCTTCAACTGTTCTTAAAATCTAAAATATAAAATGGTTTCATTTCAATTGTTGCTATTATTAAATTTTTAAAAGTTTTAAATGGCATTTAAATTTTTCTGAAGAAAAATTCTCAAATTATTAGTATACTACTTATCATAAAAATTTCAACATCTAGAAATAATGTAATAAATTTAACCAAAAGTGATATCAAAGAATATAATAGCTAACGCAGTAGAGATTACGGACACGTGTAAAGAAATTGGCGCCGAAAATCAAAGCCCTCTCATAAGCCCGCCTATACAGACTCCGAAGCTGTCTACATAAACGCGTGGTGATAAATCGTTCGTAATTCTGCGATTTGAACTGCACTTCAGACAAAGAATACCAAACCATAGAACCCCACAAGTGAGATTTCAGCGTACCCTAAAAATTTTTAGTACCTACCGCGACCAAGAGATGGCGAAAGTAGTACGATGTCGCTTTGCTAATACGATGACCATCAGAAATTGATAGCAGTCGCTGACGAGCAGTCGGCCCGATCAGTTAGAGTGAGGATATACGCAAAATTTAATAAAAATAAAATCCCCGATAAATGGACCCAGTATTCATAAGATTATTAAATTTATTATTTCAGAATAGGATATATCGATGCGTTTTTACAAAACATCGTAAGCGACATTCGCCAATTTTACGGGAAAGGATTTTTCTTCCCATCGCGTTATTTTTAAAGAAAAACCGAGATCTGAATTCTTCTTAATTTGAATTACAAAACAAACATATTTAACATTTAATGTCAAAATTTTCAGAATCTCCTAAAAAAAAGCTAAAAATTTCTAACCTAAATAATAGTTAATTTTTAAATTTTTTATTTTTATTTAATTTATCTTGACAACGGTGGCAGACTTGCCACCAAAACGTCGATTTTTAGTTCTCTATTTACTTGCTTTATTTTTTTGGTTTTTTGGTACTATTAATTTATTTTTGGCGTGTACCCAAATAACTACCATTAATTAAATGAACCGCCAAACCAATATAGAACATATCTTCATCTGAAATAAAGCCAATGAAAAAAAAACGTTTCCCGTAAAACTGACTAATATCGCTTACGATGTTTTGTCAAAAACCCATCGATATATCCTATTCTGAAATCATAAATTTAATATCTTATGGATACTACCATTTATCAGGGATTTTATTTTTATTAAATTTTGCTATCAATTTCTGATGGTAATCGTATTAGCAATGCGACATCGTACTACTTTCGCCATCTGTTGGTCGCGGTAGGTACTAAAATTTTTAGGGTACACTGAAATCTCACTTGTGGGGTTCTATGGATTGGTATTCTTTGCTTCAGATTGCGGTAGCTATAATGTTCTTTGATGATATACAGGGTAGCCAAATTATACTTGCACACTTTTTAACTAATAATAACTTTTTATCTGTTGCGCCTATCTTTTAATTTTTAAAGTGCTAATAGGTAGATATGTTTTCTCTATGTTTGCCAATTTTGGTTAAATAGATTTAGACAGGACTGGACTTACGGGACTTTTTCCAAAATACTGTATTTAACCCTGTTGCTAAAGAAATCTGATTTAGCTACAATTAACCTAATACGTTTTTCTTGTAGACAAACTATGGAAAATGATTCAGTAAAAGCGAATCTGTCAACAATTTGAAGATTTAAGAATTATAATTATTTTTGATAAATAATGCTCCCCATAAAGCATTTTTTTCTTGATTTAAAAAAAAAGAACTTTTTTTTAGTGTCCTTTGAAAATCAAAAATGTGATGTTACAATGGTTCCTGAGCTAACCAGAACTAACCAGAACTAACAAAAAAAGTCTTCACTTCTTTGTGGGGGCCCCTGACCATAGGAGCTCCTCATAATACAAGTATAGTAGTTATGCATAAGGAATTTTTGACAAAAAAAAACAAAAGCTCTTCACTTCTTTAAAAAATTTGACCCCAAAAAAGGTCTTTACGACAAAAAACACATATTTAAGCCAGGGTACCATTTTTCCCACAGAACATTCTGTTTTCACTCTTTGGGGTCCCCTTCTACCGGTGCCCTGGGGCGGTCTGCACCCTGCTTCCCTCCGTACCCTAGTAAATAAAAGGGTGTTTAAAAATATGATATGATTCCGTCAACTTACCTTTGATAAATCATAATCATGTTGTTGAGAACGACTCAGAGTTTTGGCCATGGAAGCCATAGACAAAATAAGAGTATCTCGTACATGATCGGATATAGTTGTATATTTTCTATATTTATTTAACAAATCCTCCAATATCTCAGCATTGGGATGAGTAGAAAATGACAATGCCCATAGGTATCGCTCGATAAGATCAACGTGTTCTTCGCTATCGAGATGGAGGTTTTTCATTACAGCCTTGTGTGATTCTGAAGTTTGGGTGTATCCCAAAACATCATATAGTTGAGCTCTTCAGATAATAAAATAAATATAAAAAATATAAAGAAAATTAAAACAACTAAATGTAGGGCTTTCATTTCTATTTTGCCACTCACTTTAAACTATAACAAAGAAGGATGAAAAGAACGTCCTGTATAAAAGATTGATACTTTTTCATTTATTATCTTTTGCATAAAAAGAAACACATAAACATCAAAAGCTCAAGGAAAATGAAGAGGTATTTTTTTTCTTAACTAGGACATGCACCCTATATATTATGTCATCATTAAAAACATCCTTAAAAGAACCTTTACAAAAATACCACATTTGATATATCTATCTTTAATAGGTTTTGAAATACGACCACTTAAATATAAAAAATAGTAGATAATATAGTATATTACATTACAAGTGTGGAAACTGACTAATTTCACACGAGTGCGACAAACCCACGAGTGTAAGAAAGTCATTTTCACACGAGTACTGTACACTATTTTTCCTACGACCACAAATTATTCACCAAAAAAAAAAAAAAAGTTTGTCTTTACAGAAAAAATAAAAACAATTGAGAACTTTGCAACACTAGGGTGATATTTACTTTGCAACACTTGTGTGATATGTACTTTTCCTCACTGCTATATTATACTGTTTTAACAATATTTTTACATCGAAATTCACCAACCTAGAAGCATTATATAACTTTTATCATTTTGGAATTTAAAAAGGCCCTCACTTAATAAAAATTGTATGGTTTGGTTAGGTAATAACGGTAATAGTTTAATTCGGTTTTCTGCTATTTTAAGGGTTTTTTTAAATTATTGATACTTACATATTTTGGACACTCTTCTAAATAAAACGTAAGTGGCTCATAGCCAAAATATTCCGATTTTTAAAAAATATCAGTAAACAATCGGGAATTACGGGAGCGGGGAGTGAAAAGGGCTGCTGGAGGGGTAAAATTGGTAAAACGAGTTAATGAAACTGAACTTCACATGTAAAATTAAGTAAAAATTACATTTTTTCCTCATATTTTGAGAAAAAATATAAAAAAACATGAAAATTGTAAATGCATAACCTAAAGTCCTAAAAGTAAGAAAAAAACGACTACTAAACGTCAGTTATACCATGCAAAATATGGAAAGCATTTGGCAACGTCGGAAGGGTCTGATTCTATTTATGAATGGATAAAAGAAAGTGGATTCATAAAGTGTGTATTAGCCTCAGGTTTAATTAAGGGATTAAAAAAAAGAGATTTAACTAGTTGTTTGAGTACACGAAGACAGAGAGAAAGGAATTTGATCTATAGGAGTTTTTCTCTGGCGCTTTAGGTCGAACGGTCAAGCGGCAAGGCTGCCTCGATATATTGTGCATGCTCAAAAGTAGGAGAAAATTTTTTAATTTGATCTACTTACCTGACAACACTGTGCCACTGAGCGAGCAGTCAGTGAAAGTTGTTTTGTGTGGTTATGTCTATTTTTGTTTATGTTTTTATTTTTCGGAAATTTTATTATTACTCTTTTTAATATTAAAAGAAAGCTTATACTGTGTAGTAACTTAACGTTAATAAGATGATTTTCGCTAATTTGGGTTCTATCCTTTAAGGTAAGTAAAAAGTTTTTTTACTGTCACTAACAATAAATATGTCATTTGCAAAACCAATAGCAGTGTTTAGAATGACATCACACTTTGCAACACTAGTGCTGTAAAGTACTTTGCAACACTAGTGTGATATAACGCATTTTTTATGCATGAAACCAGTGTGCTATTTGCTATTTTCACAGGTGGTCGTAGGAAAATTCTATTAGGAGGCACCTAGACATGCAATAACATTGCACAATATATTTTATTGTGCAATAAGATTGAATGACACTTTGAATCCAAACGTTCAATTCAATCAATATTGCACAATAATACGAATAGACTGACTTGATAGTATTGCGCAATACTGACCCTACACAATGCAGTGGAAAAATAATATGCACTAAAAATTAAACTCGCTCAAAATATCGGTCAATCATTGCGCAATCTTCATTATTAGCCTTGGACGATCAAGTTTATTGCACAATACGTAATATTGTGCAATATAATTAATCGTCTAGAGGACACCTTATACCTACCTACAGCACTAAGCTGAGACTGTAGATGTAATGGAAATTGTATACAGATTTAAATGGCCATATTTCCAAAATTATTAAAGGTAGATACAATTAAATGTGGTATTTTTGTAAAGGATTTTAAAAGATTTTTTTAAAGGTGACGTAATATACAAGGTGTCCCATTTTTAAACAAGTTTACGTCTTCATTTTTCTTGAGTTTTTGATGCTCATTTGTTTCTTTTTATACTCAAAAGATAATGGATGGAAAAGTATGAATCTTTTATAAAGGACGTTTTTTTCTATCCTTCTTGGTTATAGTTAAAAGTGAATGGCAAAACATAAATAAAAAACCTGTAAATATAAAAATAAAAATTAATTTAAGCAATGATCCTTGAAGGTGTCATAGACAATAGGAAATATATTTTGTCAATGTAACTAGAAAAGCCGGAGTTCTCCTAACTGTCGAAAAATCTCTCCTCTTTCTCCGCTGAGGCGTTTTCGCCTGCCTCACAGTAACTTATGAAAGTGCATGTATAGTAAGAACATTTTAAAAGCGCAAATTCGGTACCCTTTGAAAATAATACAAAAAAACATAAAAAAGGCCGCCTGCAATCGGATTATTTTATATAAAGGCGCCGCTATCCTTTACAGCGACGCGCCGATACACTATGAGATAGAAATCCATTATTTTGACCAAAAAGCAACTTTGAAATTTTAATGGCTCATGCTGTGTATTTCAAAGTAGATACTCCAAACTACATGTACGCAAAATTATAAAAGGATATGACGACTTCTATTGGGGTAATAAGAAACTTGAAAATGTATTTTAAGTAAAAATAAATATACAACATTTAATCTACCTAGTTTATTTTTAGCCTTGTTTACTAAAAAAGTAAAAGAGTTTAAATAATAAGAGCTATTGTTGTGTTTCCGATGCAGTCTCGCGAAGTCTCGCCAATGATAGATCATTGAGTCTCGCTACTTTTGTCAAAGATTTTTACCTTTTTCTTTATCAGTTTTTGTAGTTACAATTGCCTTCCTACTTTTTGCTACTTCTGAGTGGGACAGATACAAGATTTTTTATAATTTACAAGGTTTTCCATTTTAAAATTTAATATGTTTTGTCCTACACTGTATATCCTAAAAGATAAAAGCATTCTGATGAAAGATATGGATTCTACAGAATCTACCCAACAAAATAATGTTTTTTATTGATTTTATTATTTGGGAAGATGTATCTCCATTACGCTTCTAAGAATAATTTAAAATTATTTTTCAGATTTGGATGGTCATATTTCCGAAACTAATTGAAATAGACACATCAAATGTAGTATTTTTTAAAGCATTTTAAAAGATTTTTTGGTGGTGATATAATATTCAGGGTATTCCATTTAAGAAAATTATACATTTTGTCGTACCTTGTATATCATATGAGATAATAATTATCGGATTACTGATTAAAATACTACCGAATTAACCAAAAAAGCTGAAATTTTAGTTTATTTTGTACAATAAAAAATAATAATGTTAAGGGGGGTGTAAATTTATAATAATATATAATAAGTTTTAGGTTTCCAAAAAGCATTTGTAATAATTTATAATATTTTTTCCAATAAAAAGCACCTCATTTTAAGTTAGATTGGTAAGTTTCAGAATTTTTACCAAAAAAAATAATTTCTATCCCATAGTGCGATGACCAGCTGCATCAACCGGCATATCATAAAAGAAATATAGCAAAGGCGGCCGCGAAGACAACCATGCCGATTTATTTGCTTTAAACTTTTTTGTGATTTTTTTCTTATCAAAGAGCACCGAATTTACAACTGTTCCTTCTATACTAACGATATTCACCATTGATCCGGTTACAGTCAAATTGATAGGTTTCTGTGAGGCAGGCGAAACGCGTCACTAGAGAGGGTCGAGGGTCCTGGTAAAAGAAAAACATAAAAAGCAGGAACTGTCGAAAAACGGACATACCATACCCTTTCGTATTCTTGCAAACTAGTTAGGATTTTATAATGTTTTTCTTTATAAATATTTAAAACGATCATGATAATGTTATACTTACAGAATTTTTGCATTTTTCTTAGAATTCAAAGCTTTTAAAATATCTTCACTGCTACTACTTCTAGCACTCCCCAATAGCTGCAAAAATGCTTTGGCAGCTTTTAAGCTACCTAAATGTTCAGTCTTTAAGTTCTCTCTCTGTAACTCCACTTCTTTGATAAATTTCTTTTTTGACTCTTCTCAGTTGAGGAGTCTGTCTCAGTAAGCAAATATTCCTCATTTAAAGAAGGATTTTGATATGTAGTGATTTCAGAAATAGCTTCTTCGTATCGAGCTACCTTGACTAGATCACACGTTTTAACTTCTTCATGAGTTAGAATTTGTTCTGAGGTAACTGCACTACCTAAATCTTCCTTAGCATGGACGATTAATTGATGTGTTTCTCGAGAAATAATCGTTTTCAAAAATTTCTCAGAGTCGTCAATTAAAAATTCGGTATTTCTTGTAGAATGAACCTTTGTTCCCAAAATACTATCTAGATGCTTCTGGTGTGTCAGGTCTTCAGAAGTACAGTTAAATTTGGTTTTTAAAATTAAGTTTGGTGATATAGATGAGTACGTTGTAGTGCAGCGACCTGAGGCATCGGTTTCTGAGATTTCTTTATCCAAAATTTGGAGCTAAAATATTTTTAAATTTACATATACAGATATTTTCAATGGTACAGCTTGTAGATATATACCGGCTGGTACGTCGCCGAGCGAAACATTGGAAGTCCCATGTAAATTTTAAGGGGGTTAATTATTGGCTCCCCTGTACCTTTTACAGAAAAAATGTAAGATAACTTTTGAAGAGACCAGTCTGTAAAACCCTCGGGCCAAGTTTCAAAAAATTTTAATGATGAGAAGATTTAATTAAATTGAAAAAATATCAGGTCCGTATTTAAAAAAAATAAGTTGATGATGGTCGCCAGAAGCCGAAACGTCAGATACAATATTTAATCACACTGAATTATAGAGCAGAAAAGTGGCCATGAAAACGTGTTTTTATTTTTAAGTTATCTTAACAAATATAGCCAGGAAACAATAGAAACCAAAATTGAAAATTCCGTTTTTTTAGAATATCTTCGGAAGTACTCGGAATTTTTAAAACGCAAAACGGCATTTTATTGAGCATCAAATTGCGCAACTTTGCTTCTATTTAACCGATCCTGTATCACTTACGGTTTCCGAAATCCCAATGATGAGTGTCGAATTCGAGCCACCCTATATACTCATTTAGATTTTATCTTTACCTGCAATAAACTAGCAATTCCTTTCTTGAGATTCTTGAGTGAAATTGGCTCCTCTTTTGAGATAAATATGTTTTCAATTACTCCTTTATTCCACGTAACTACAAAAGGGCTATTTTTAAATTGTTCTAAATTAGAGATATGTTGTATAAAGCCTTCAGGTGACGGAGCTTTTCTTGACTTGACATGTAACTTTGGTAAAGTTAGCTAAAAAGTAATATTATAGAGTTAATTTTTTTATTTAAAACACTGTAACAAATAAATCCGAGAAGCTGGTTAAAATATTTATGTATAGGGTGTTTGCTAATTAATGGTACACAGAAAAAACACAGATTGCTTGTGCCAAAATATTAAGATTTAACCAAACATACTAGACTCTTTGTTTGACCTCCGGACAGTGCGGACGTGCGTAGAGGACTACAAAGTCCTTCCCGGAGTGGCGGCTAGAAGTGTCGTACGAACGTCTTTTACCTTCGGGGATCAAGGAAAGATTCACGCTAAATTGACGACATCTTTCTTCTGGATCTAAGCGCTGTGAGCGAAGATTCCTATAAGCTGATGGTATCCTGTTTGGTGGTGAACACGAGGTATTTCTCAAATGGCGGGAAATAGATGGGCGTGCCATGGGAACTGTCAGTAGTGAAAGTGAAGGTTATACGTAACACCAGTAGCAGATCTTGGTTTGACAGCCGACAATTTATGCATTGCATCGATTGTTGAATTATTTGTTTTCTTTTGGAATTTCTGGGAGCTACGAGCTCGATTATCCAGATTTTCCGCCGACGAAGCCCTGAAAAGCATAGTCGGGAAGGGGGAAAGTGGTGGATTGGACCTGAAGGGACCAAAACCAAGAAAAAAATAGAAATAGAATAGAATAGAATAAGATACGGATAGGGCTATAATACATACAGGGAGCACAAAAAATTGAGATCGCTTATGGTGGGTTTACATCTGACATTTATTGCATTATATTTATGTCAGAGAGAATTATATTTATGCCAGAGTTGCATTATATTTATGTCAGAGAATACATTACCTGTGAAAGCCAAAAACCGAAAATAGAATAGAATAGAATAAATTTTTGACCGTTTACATTAGCCAGAATTTCTGTCTGACATAAATTATCATGCAATAAATGTCAGATGTAAACCTACCATTAGAAAAATTTAAAGTAGTGTAGGTAGTGCCCCTAGTAAACACAAAAAAATTAAACTCGAATCGGAATAGTACATTTTAAAGAATACTATAGATACTAACTTTCATTGGAATATTTATTTCACTTTGGCACCCTGTATCTTCATTATTAATTTTGAAATAGGTAAATTTCGTTAAATTTTAATATTCTAGGATAAAGGTTCTATGGTTTTTCTGTGTGCCAATATTTAGTGGACACCCTGTATAATAGATATATTGTTTATATTTTTAGTTAGAATCGATCCCTAAATTTTCTTACCAACATACTATGACACTCTGTATATTATCGTTTTTTAAATAAGTTTGTCTTACCTCCAACTTTAAAATCCTTTTGTCTCCATTACCCCACACAGAACTTACAACAACTTTTCCATTCAAAGAAAAACCAACATCCTTGGAAGTTTTCTCGGTTTCACCCAACAGCACAGTCGATTTCCATTGGTAAACTAAACGCTCTCCAGGTGGAAAAAGGTTTAAACTTCCAGTTGAACCTGCTGCAGATGAAATTAGCACAAATCCCGAACATAGTGTAAAAAAAGTTGTGTATAAAAGAGAATAAAAATTTATTCCAGTAAAAAGCATTTTTACTTTGTTCTATTTTATTTTTGGTTTTGAAATTTAGTTACTAAAATATGATTTCTTTTTGAAATTTGGTGGAAATTTTAACTTCTAGCTCGGCTCATTGCAAACAAATGCTGACTGAGGGTTCTTTATCATTGTAAAGGTTGAAGGTGACTTTGATAATCTGTGTTTATGTTTCTTGTTCTGATGTTGTTATCAGTCTCAGCTGATAGGCATTGATTAACTTATTATATCAGTAAATTACTTTGTTACCTAAAAAGGATAATAAAAATCAATTTTTGTTTTATTTAGCATATTATGACTAATATAAACTCAAATTAGTGGCTTACTTAAAAATTTAAGTGATTTATCTATTGTATTATGTCTGTATTCTATTTATTTCTAAATGATAACGTTCTAATTTAAAATCATGTATGTAAATCTTTGCAAAATTACTCGGTATTGTGTTTTAAATTAGTAGGTAAATATGGAAATACAGGAATTTACCCAGCAAACACTATTTGCCGGCAATATACATTTTTCATAATGGCATTGATGGTAAAGCATTGGCAATTGGTGGCAATATTATGCCAACATCTAATACGCATTAAAAAGTTAACCCTAAATAAACACTTAATTGCCAATAAATTTTACATGCAGGCGAATTGCCGGCAAGCATACAAAAATGGCGGCATACCAATCCTGATTAAATAAAGCACGCGTTTTTGTTGCAGGCAAATAAATGTTGGATTTTTAAAGGCAGAGCGTCAACGCATATTCATACTTTTTAAACCATATTATTAGAGCAATTTTTTTGATCTGTTTTATTTATAATGGCAGCTAAACAACATTATTTTATGTTTTTTTACATAATTTAAAGGAAATGGAATTTTCCTAACATTTTATTGATACAAATCATGCAAATAAAAATTAAGTAAAACAAAATATTTATTATGTATTTTTGAGAGAATAAAAATAAAATAATGGTAAAATTAGCTAGGTTAATTTCGACGATTTCGACCAAAGGTGATAAATTCAAATTTCCCGCTTAGCCGAAATACAAGATTTGACAATTTGACCGATGAGGCAACCTTGCTTTTGTTTGGCCGCTTTGTGCAATTGTTTTCTACGTGGTTTTCTAGCTTTTTAGTTTCTTTTTTAAAGAAAAGAGTTTTTAGTAGACATAATTAAGTGTATTCATTACCTAATTAGTGTGTGTTGTGTAATTAATTGGTGATGGCTAGTCAAAAAAGGCGGGTTATTCAAGTAGACTGATAGGAGCTGTAAACATTTCGTTTAAAACCTTTTAAATTTGTAGTTACCTAAAAAAATTATATGAAATCAGGGAGTTGCCTTATTAAAAGTTTTAAAGACGTATTAATAAAAAAAATATATATATATTTAATAGTTTTTTTTGACATTTAACTCCTTTAAAATATTTCTCCCTATGTTTTGGATCTGAAAATTGAGTGTAAGTGTCCCTTAAATACTTACTATTTTAAAGTGTTTTCTTTTGATTTACCATCTTTTTTAAATTTTATTACATACTTTTTATTTATTTTTTTCTGGTTTATTGTTCGGTATAAAAATTTATATTATGTAATTTTTTTATTGATAAAGTTTTCCATTTTTTTCGATTACAAAATTCTAAATATGTTATTTAACTTTTGGGACATTCAACTTATAAAACTTGCAATACTTATTTAATGATAAATGCCATTATCCTAAACGCATTTTTTTGCCAATAACTTATTAATGATGGATGCCATCATCCTAAACGCATTTTCTTGGCATAACTTATTAATGATGGATGCCATCATCCTAAACGCATTTTTTCATCATAAATTATTAATGACGAATGCATCACATTATCTGCAACACGTGGCCTAATAACGGCCAATTGCCCACTGTCGCGTCTTTTTGATACCCTTTTGCCAATGCCTTGCCATTAAAGAGTGTTGGCAATGCCAGTAAATTAAATGTACAACGCCGGCAAAAAATGTTATATGGGTATTTTACTTTAGGAATGGAATCTATAACTTTAAGGACAACTGGGACAAGTGCAATAAAGTTCAAGAGAATCATAAAATCATTAGATGTATTCACCACCATAAAAATATGTTTTTTTTTTCAAACAACAAAAGTTATGGAATTAAAAAAGCAGTTTACCTTGCGGTACCAATATAGAGTTAAAAACCATTAAATCCTATATAATTATTGTACCTACATAAACACGATGTGGTAAATGTATTTTCAATGAAAATATATTTATTGTTCTAACACGAACTTCACCCAACCATAATTTTTATTACAATTTAGTGCAGTAAAAAAATAAAACATCGACAATTTTTTTTCCGGAAGTAAGCTGTACTAATTATAAGTAGAAGTTATTTATTGTTCCTGCCTTGCCCGAAAATATCATACACAGACAATGCCTTTCTCGAATCTGATCGACGTATATCAGTTATTGTGGACAGCTATTCTTCAAAATTTCACCAAGTAAGTGCTGGAGTGCCTCAGGGCTCAGTTCTGGCACCAACATTGTTTCTTCTTCACATCAACGACCTTCTCTCGTCCACGACTAATTCCATTCATAGTTTCGCCGACGATAGTACCCTACACTCCAGTTTTCAGGTTCCTAAACCCATCACTAAACTTGATTTGGAAAACAAACGCAGAGCGATGCAGATCTCTCATTTGCAGGATCTTAATTTAATATTGGATTGGGGCGCCAAAAATCTCGCCCATTTTAATGCATCCAAATGACAATCTTGTTCCTTGTCGCAAAAGAGTCATCAAATACTTATTATTGTCTACTTATGAGCGGCCAAGTTTTACAGAGCAAAGACACCTTCAATCTTGTGGGCGTCACATTTGAAAGTAACCTTAACTGGCATAAACACATTGTATCTATAGCCACGGCAGCTTTAAAAAAGCTTGGATTTCGCTTTCGAGCCAAAAAATATTTTTCCCTTTCTAATTTATAAACTTTTTATGTGTCCCAAATCCGACCTCCCTTGGATTATAGTTCTCATATCTGGGGCAAGGCGTCCCCAACAACCCTAAGCATTCTTGATTCCATTCAAAGAAAAGCTATTCGTCTCATTAATGATTCTTCACTTACAGAAAGGCTTCCCTCTCTTGTCCATCGTGGGGCTGTAGGGGAATTTATATTATTATACTGTAGCACGTTTTAATCGAACAGTTCTCGTAGTAGACCACTAAATCATTTTCCTTTTGTCCTGCGCCTGAACTCTGGAAAATCCGCCCGTAGACAGTAAGGCCATAGAAAAGTGTTTTGATTTGACTCATCTTCCCTTTCTCCCGGAGAAAATATAATTTAAAGGGTTGCAAAAACAACCAATGCCATTTCTAATATGATTAATGTCAAGTTTTTTCCTTTCCAAAAATACTGATGCCAAAGAACCTTCAAATAAATATCTAAATGCGCAAAATGCAGCTATATTTACGAATATACAACAAAAAATATATGGAGTCAGCCATAGATAGATAGATAGATAGATAGATAGATAGATAGATAGATAGATAGATAGATAGATAGATAGATAGTTTATATTACCAAAAAAGAGTACATTGTCGTACATAGGTTCGTCAGTAGATATATGCATATACATGATGGTAAATACTTATTGAATAAAAATAAAAGAAGTATACATGTCATAGACTATAAAATTAAAATAATTAAAATTAAAATACAATAAAATACATAAAATACAAATAAATGCCAAAAAGACATGTAAAAACAAACAACAGAAATTAATGGTGTAAAAACAAAAATAAATACTTAATGAATAAAAATAGAAGAAGTATACATGTCATAGACTACAAAATAAAATTAATTAAGATTAAAACACACTAAAATACAAATAAATGCACAAAAAACATGTAAGAACAAACGCAAATAAAGACATTGACATATAGCATATATAAGACCTATACCTAATTGAAACATATTTGATAAATGCCTACATATAAATAAAATGCCAACATGCAAACATAAAAAGTATAAAAAGTGTAACAAATTAACAATGGTCAAAGCATAAAAATAAAAATATTAACACATGACACATTATGTAAGATCTTTACCTAAATCAATATATAATATCAATAAACAATAGACACAGAATTTAAAGAAAAAAAAAATGATATATATTAATATTTAAAGCTTAGTCCTACAGCCGCTGATACAGTGGGCAGCAGATAGTGAGTGCCCAGAGAAGATCATACATTTGTAGTTAGTTATCCATTAGAAATTCGCGTATTGAATAATATGATTTGGCCAAAAAATAAGCCTTGGCTCGCCGCTCGAATGTTCCCTCACGTAAAGTTCTTATATCATAGGGCAGAGCATTGTAAAGTCTAATGCAGCTATACAAAGGACCTCTCTCAAAAAGTGCAGTCCTATGCAAAGGCACTTCTAAAAGCTGTCTTCCACGTGTTGAGTAGACATTAGAAGCACCAAGTCTTATAAACCTTGACCTATTTTTATTCACAAATTGTACACATTTATACATATAGGTTTGATAGTATTTCTTTTTAATATACTGAAAATATTGACAATTTCACATTGACTGTTATTGAAAAAATCATTCAATTTTAAAAGTATATCCTCTATCTTTATTTTTGTTGTGGTGTCCTTTATTTATAAATAATTAGGATGTTGTTAATTAATAGAAAAAATCAAGTTTTTTTGAAAGGAACCATAGCGAACGGCAGCTGTTCATCAGAGAGCATTTTGAGTCGTAGGTTAGGCTGTACTTATCATTTTGTAGCGCCACTTGATTTAGTTTAAAAGATTTAGTATAGCATATAAAATCAAGAAAATTGCTATAGAATATATGGTGGTAGTACTAGGTTACATTCATTCAAATAAACACAAAGAGGTACCTAAAAACTAGTTTATTCAGGAAAATTCCTAAATTTTATGTTCACTTGTCAGTGAGCTTCCCAGCTTGTGATTCACTGACACAAAAAAATAAATTTGTCAGCTTATCCTTGATTATAAAAAAATTAAATATTGTCATGTCCTAATTAAAACTATACAGGCCTTAATTTCTGGTTGGTGTCTTGCAGGAC
This sequence comes from Listronotus bonariensis, assembly GCA_014170235.1. Lineage (NCBI taxonomy): Eukaryota > Metazoa > Arthropoda > Insecta > Coleoptera > Curculionidae > Listronotus > Listronotus bonariensis. The sequence continues at coordinate 42,195 of JACEGR010001834.1, read as the reverse complement.
TGCAGGATTGAGATGTCCTGTCAAATAGGCTCGATGGTTGTTGTTGTACGGGAGATTGCTTACTCGTACATGCAAGATTCAGCCACTCAGAATCCAAAATTAGGCCAAATTAAATCAAATAAAAGGAAGAGAAGAGAAAAACGGTAGAATAAAAAAAAACCCTGGGGACAAAAGTTAAAAATTACCATCTTTATAATATGTCATCATTTATTAACTTACCCCAAAATGTAGAAAAATTCGCCTATGGCAAAGATACTGATTAGGAAGGTGTCAGATGACCAGGAAAGTTGAAAAACACTGTAAAGAAACCCTAATATTACAAGATGATTTGGATTATTTTAGAAAAACGTTTTACTTACTAATGGCTTCTACATGGATCCGAAGAAAACCTTTCAAAATCGAACAAATCCGTGATCTCCCAAAACTTAAACCCACTACAGGCAACAAATCAAAATTATTGTTGTTTTAAGCACAAAACCACTTTCATGGGCATAAAATAATTGGTAATTTTATTCACAAAAGAGGAGATCACGCCGGAACTACTACGCCATTAAGGAACGTTTTTCAAAAAGGGCTGTCAAACGGGAAGAAAAATCAGCTGATCTCTGATGGGCACTGAAAACTTAAACAGTGTTGTCAACGAAGTAACAATCTTCCTAAAAATCCCCGAAAATACTTCACAATGAAAAACATTTAGGGAAAGAAACTTCTGACGAAACGTGGCAACATAGCAGGGTGGCTACAAGGTCGTATTGGTGAATCCGAGTAGTTAAGAAGAAAGGTACGTTCGTGGAAGTGCCTCGATGAGATTAGGTTATTGATTTTTAACCGGTGTATATGAGTAGCATAAAATTATGACGTAATTTTTAAAAATGCTACATTACCTCTCTCCGATAGAAAAATAAAAAGGTGAAGCCTTTTTATTTTTAAAACATCCCCTAATCCTTGCAAAACACCAAAGAAAACTTAAACTATTTATCATACAGTAATACATATACTAATTTATTCTAAAAAGGTATACCTACTTGTTTACCTTATTACCATAAGGTAATATCATTCAATTATTATACAAGCAATAATAATACTAATATTTATACAATGTTTTATAGTTTGATAACTAACGCGTATCACTCGTCTGTTAACAGAAGTCACAATCGGTAAGTCAATATATGGAATCTAAGTCAAAATTGGTAAGACAATGTTTGGTAAATTTCTTGACTATAAAACACAATTTCAGTATCTACATCGATACCTTTAAACAACTAAATTGATATTATATACTAATTCTAATTAAATCTAAAAGGTAGCATTACAGCAGTTAGAAAAAGGAAGAAAACGCAAAGAGTAGCAAGAAATTACACAAAATAAAAGAGAAAACAGTAAAGAACTTGTGGGTGGCCGCTAAACCACAAGGATCTCGAAGAGTAAAATAATTACAGACTAACAAATAAGATCAACTCTATTAGACTGCTCCGTCCAAAGACAAGATAAAGGTAACCATTCAAGGTAAATCCCCCGAAGAAAGGATAAGTATCAATCATTAGTCCAAATGCTTGATTAAGGCTTACAAGGCAAATGTAATCCCGAAAGTATTACGATGTTATTGTATTTTCGTGGCAATGCTGAAGTTGCGAAACCTAATAAGACTTAGAGAATCCTCGTGCATCAGCTTACATCTGCAATGGTCCACTCACTTAATCAAGATTAAGACAAATGAAAGAGAAGAAGAAAGATCTAATATGTAAAAATTTAAAGTACATATAGATTGAGAAATAGATTAATAGATTAAGAGATATTTGACCGGTCAATAGTGTCTTTATGCAATAGGCAAAACACTAACACTATACTACGTTATCTAAAATAACATATACTTCTACTGAAGTAGTTACGTAACTAAAAAGGCTAAAAACTATAAATATATTATATATTAATTGTAATTAAATCTAAAAGGTAACATTTTAGCAGTTAGTAAAAGAAGAAAAGGTAAGGAGTAACAAGAAAATACACAAAATAAAAGAGAAAACAGCAAAGAAAATGTAATCCCGAAAGTATTACGATGTTGTATATTGTATTTTCGTGGCAATGCTGAAGTTGCGAAACCTAATAAGACTTAGAGAATCCTCGTGCATCAGCTTACATCTGCAATGGTCCACTCACTTAATCAAGATTAGGAGAAATGAAAGGGAAGAAGAAAAATCTAATATGTAAAAACTTTAAGTACATATAGATTGAGAGATAGATTGATAGACTAAGAGAAAATTACTACTAATAGGTAAGTGTTATAAAACATTATTTCTTAATAATGAAAAACAACCACGAAAATTATACACCCTTTTTCTTGGGTAGGTAAGATAATTTTATGCGATAAACACTTTAAAGTTAAATTATAAGTTAGGTAATATAAGGTAATCTAAATATAAGATAAGATAGATATAACTGTCTTATTTCTTAGGACATAATTTGTTAATATAATACGATATGAAAATTTTTAAGGTAATTTAATCCTCTAAAGACAGTGCTTCGTCTTCTGAGGCGGTAGATAGTTTATCAGATGATCCATAGAAAATCTTTAAATCTTTGACATGCCAATTTCCAGCATTAGACCCGTCAATATTTTTCAACTGATAAACTAAAGGAGATAATTTTTTACGCACAACCGAAAGGACATACTTAGGAGCGAGCTTAGAAGAAAATTTGTTTCCAGCACTGGACAAAACTTTATTTCTGCGCCATACTTTTTCTCCAACCTTAAAACTTATATCCCTCTTTCTGAGATTATAGGACTTAGCATTCCTCTGATAAGCGGAGTGAATTTTCTGACGTACTTCCTGGAACAAATTTCTAAACTCAGTAAAACCTGCTGCGTATGTGTCCCTATCACCTGGAAAAATTTCTACTTTGCCATCTGCGCAAAGTTCACCGAAATACTTTCCACAGAGGGGAACATATCTACCAAAATTAAGATAAGATGGAGTGAACCCAGTCACTTCATGTCTTGCAGTATTTACCGCTTGTCTAATATGTGGAACATAAAGATCCCATTCATCGTGGTTATTTATATAAGAACGAATCGCAGTACCCACTGTTTTGTTATTTCGTTCTACAAAATTACATTGAGCTGCGTAAAGAGGACTGTAAGAAATTTTAACTTGATATTTGGCACATAATGATTTAAAATTACCACTTATAAATTGGGACCCATTGTCACAAATAATGAAGTTTGGAACACCGTACTCTAAAAATACCCTGTCTTCAATTATGTCTACAATTTTTGAGGCATGACTATTTCTCAAAGGGAATAATAAGGTATATTTAGTAAACCAATCTTCAATTACAAAGAGCCATTTATTACCTTTTTTCGAACGTGGAAACGGACCCATAAGATCAATAGCAATCGTCTCCCAAGGTCTAGTAATTTCTTTCTCTTTACCCATAATTCCCATTCTGGCTTGATTAGGATGTTTTTGAGAACCACAAACCAGACATTTTCGGACAAACTTAAGGACATCCAGTCTCATTTGAGGCCAGTAGTAAAATTCTTGTAACCGACAAAGAGTTTTTCTGAAACCAAAATGACCACTAATAGGAATATTATGACAAGATTCGATGACCTTTTGCCTTTGATCTTTAGGTACTAATACTTTCCAATCGTGATTATTAGAATGAGGTAACAAACGTGAAGAAACTACTTTAAAAATTTTCTCATTAGAAATCTTCCACTGGGGATAATTGTCAGGGGCAGCTTTGATTTTTTCTTTCATGGAGTTATACCAAGTATCAGAAGTATTGGCGTCTATTTCTATGACTGAAACCTGTGAAGGAGGTAAAAAGGTGTTGCTAACTTCATTTTCACTGTCGTCAGAATCGGGTTGAGGGATTCTACTCAAAGCATCGGCCAAAACTAATTGACTACCCTTTCGATGCACCAAATCAAAATTGTGCTGTCTTAATTTAACAGCCCAACGGGCCAATCGGCCTGCAGGATTTTTCAAATTATTTAACCAGAGCAACGAGTGATGATCGGTTATAACAGTAAAGCGACTACAACCTTCGATATAGGGCCTAAATTTGTCAATGCAAAATACGACACCAAGACACTCACGTTCTGTGACTGAATAATTCCTCTCAGCGCGAGATAAGCTTCTGCTGGCATATGCAATTACTCTTTCTTCACCCTGCAATTCTTGTGTAAGCGCACCACCAATACCACGATCTGAACTATCACACTGAACAGTAAACTTCTGAGAAAAGTCCGGCTGGGCTAAAATTGGTGCTGAAACTAAAAAGTTTTTTAATGTCAAGAAAAGCCTTCTCAGCGTCATCGTTCCATGTAATGGGTTGCTTCTTCTTTTACCCCTTCAAAAGGTCATTAAGAGGACTCATAAGAGAAGAGAAATTTTTAATGAACCTCCTATACCAAGAACACATTCCGACAAACCGTTTAATCTCAGTAGTGTTGCGAGGACGTGGATAATTAATCATGGACTCAATTTTAGAAGGATCCGTAGATAAAGAGTTGTTACCAACAATAAAACCTAAATATTTAAGAGAAGTTTTAAAAAAGTTACATTTTTCTAAATTTATTGTAAGGTTAGCCTCCTTAAGGCGATTTTTAACTGTAGTTAAAAAGTTCTATATGATGTTCAAGGGTAGGACTACAACAAAGAAAATCATCTAAGTAACTAAAAACATATGGCTCATATTCAGGACCAAAATGGAATCTACTAAACGTTGTTGGGTTTGAGCAGAGTTACTGAGCCCAAAAGGCATAACAGTAAACTGAAACTGACCACGGCCAATAATAGAGAAAGCAGTCTTTTCCTTAGACGCGTCGTCTAATGGTATTTGCCAAAAGGCCTTTCTTAAATCAATAGAGGAAATATATTTTGCATTACGCAAATTACTTAGAATCCTATCCACATGAGGCATAGGCCATGAGTCATGCTTAGTTATTTCATTCAGACCACGCCCATCAAAAACAAATCTATATTCGCCATTGTTTTTCTTTACTAAGAAGGTAGGGGAGGACCAAGGACTATGTGCCTTTTCGATAACACCCAACTTTAACATAGAATCAAGTTCATCATTCATTAATTTTTGCATATAAGGTGACATTAGATAAGGTTTCTTTCTAAAAGGTGTAGCATCACCCGTATCTATGGTTAACTTTAATTTATCTGTTCGGCCTAACTTTTCTTTACTATCAATTTCATTGAATGAATCTATAACAGACTGAGCCTTGGCTCTATCTTCTGCTGAAAGGTCATCGAGAGAGTATAATTTTGAAAAATTAAACTTATTTTGTTTATTAAAAGTTAAAGTAGATATATCAGAATTATTTTTACTAACAAACCATTTATTATTTTTAAAATTCATAATCAGGTTAAATTGTTTAGCAAAATCGATACCAAAAATAAAATCATGTGTTACTGAAGGTACCACATAAGCCTTAAGAATGCCAAAACTATCACCAATAGATACAGGCAAATCAACTATTCCTAGCACCTTTTTATGTGAACCATCAGCAGTGGTTATAGTACAATCACTAATAGGTTTTGTTTTAAGATTAAGATATTTTAATAATTGTATTCCATCACCACCAACTATTGATGAGTTGGCACCTGAGTCTAAAAGAGCCACAGCATCTTTATCAAAAATTTTAACAGAGATATAAGGTCTATTATCTAGTGGCTTATTAATAAATAAAGGTAAAGTTTCAAATTTATTTTGAGATACATTTTTATAAAAATCAGATAAGAAAGATAACCATGAGTTCCAATCGTTTTTATCAAATTTATTAAGGCATTTATTAGAAGGTAAGGTAGTAGTGGTCTGGTTTGGACAACCTTTAGTGTCTCGACCACCAGAAAACACTAATGTCTCAAGTTTTTTGAACACTCAGGACAAGAAGAAACAGTGACATTAGACTTGCCACAACGGTAACAAAACCTTTTCCGTTTTTCAGTACAAGCCGTATATCTGTGATTAGGCAAACCACAATTATAACAAATAACTTGTTTCTTTTTATCTTGAGCAGACACTTCTACATTTCGAGTAGACACCTCTACATTTTGAGTAGACACACCTACATTTCGATTAGATACATCTACATTTTGGGGGTTAGGTAAAAATCTTTGTCTATTATTTGTAGGCAGAGATCTAGGTAAATTATTATTATTAGGTCGACTAGTCACAAAAGAATTTGAATGGGTCTCATTCAAAACAAAAGCATTATGAACTTTTTTGAAGTCAAATAAGAGGCTTCTTCTAACCTTTTGCATAAAGACGCTAAATCACTAACCGTATCTATCTGCTGTAATGCTAAATGGTTTATAAATTCAGGCAAAATATTTTTCTTTAAATATTTAATTTTAGTAACCTCAGCAGGAGGTTGCGATAAGCGATTAAATAAATTTTCAATTTGCGCAATAAAAATAGTTATCGACTCATTACGCTTTTGTTTCCTTTGTCTTATTTGATCCCATATCTCATCATCAGCATATGGAGGCAGAAAATCTTTTTTAAGCGAGTTACCAAAGAAGGCCAGTCAGTCACGGATAACTTAATACTTCTAAACCAAATAAACGCGTCACCAATAAATAATTCTACTGCTGAATTAAATAAATCAACCTCACTTACATTTCTAGCTTGGGCTAGATCTGAAATTCTTTCCAAAAATAAAAAACCTTCTTTGGGTCCCCGTTAAACTTAACACCCCAGGTAGAAATAGGCACAGCATTGGCCGAACAAGAAACAATTGGACTAACATTAACAATAGGAGCCGTTTGAGAAACAGAAATATTATTGACTGAGTCATTCGGGTCAGCTACCAATTTATCATCCAAGTCTGATTCGAGTTTAAGACATGTAGCATATGACTCATTTTTAAATTTGGCAACATCCTCTGGATTAACATCTGGAATTTTTAAATTTTGAATTCTACCCGTTAGATGAGCTAGTCTAGATTTTAGTCTTGAATAAGCCGAGTCAGTACTAGACCCTTCAAAGTCAATAATACTAGAAGTTATTGACAAAATTGAATTATTAATTGCATCTTGTTCGTCTTCAAATGTGCTCTCATATTGCTCTAAATCTATATGACTCCCTGGATTATTAGCTTCCTTCTTTAGAAGTTTTCCTAAAATTTGTCGCTTTTCTTTGACACTGCGTGTGGTGTACACATTTCTGATATTTAATTCATAATTTAGTTCGTAATCTAGTAGGTGATTACATTTAAAAGACTCCATAATGAAATTAAAATTGTAATCGAATAAAAAATATTTATATACCTATAAATGCCTACTAAAATTTTAAAATAATTGTATTTAAATATGACAAGAATTTAAAATATGTTTATTATTTGCAAAAACAAATTAATACAAGGTCATTTAATATTATTTTTAATTTTAATCAGTATAAAACTAATTTTAATAAAGGTATTTTAAAAGAAATTCCAAAAATTTAATAATATCTATTAAATCTGACAACAGTGTCAATATACAATACAAATAAAAATTTAAAAACTTCAGTTTTTCTTGTTTACTAATTCAATAGACAAGTTATCTTTAGTACTATTGTTTATGGTTATAAATAAATATACACCACATCGAGCCTAGCATAGGTTATGTTTTATTTATAAAAGTTAAAATTATTTTTAATAAAAAGGCTGATTTTTAAAAAAGGATAGCTATTGAAAAATAAATGGCACTATAAGAACATTTACTCATTCGTATAGTATTTTAATATCGGTTATTACCAAAAAGCAAAACAGCTGTTTATAATCGATAAGCATATAAGATAAAAATCCGAAATCTGGGTTCAAAAGACAAAGATAAACAAGGTATACTAAAATGGACCTAAATAAAACTCATAAAAAAATAACAGTATTTAAAAAATAACATATATGATGTCACCAAGCACTGACAATAATAAATCAATAAATGTGTTTACCCGAGTGAAGTAACCAAAATGAAAAAGAAAAAAATAGTGATAAGCACAAACAAGCCCCGCGTGCCAGGCGCTATTTTTATGTGGTGTCCTTTATTTATAAATAATTAGGATGTTGTTAATTAATAGAAAAATCAAGTTTTTTTGAAAGGAACCATAGCGAACGGCAGCTGTTCATCAGAGAGCATTTTGAGTCGTAGGTTAGGCTGTACTTATCATTTTGAGCGCCACTTGATTTAGTTTAAAAGATTTAGTATAGCATATAAAATCAAGAAAATTGCTATAGAATATATGGTGGTAGTACTAGGTTACATTCATTCAAATAAACACAAAAAAGGTACCTAAAAACTAGTTTATTCAGGAAAATTCCTAAATTTTATGTTCACTTGTCAGTGAGCTTCCCAGCTTGTGATTCACTGACACAAAAAATAAATTTGTCAGCTTATCCTTGATTATAAAAAAATTAAATATTGTCATGTCCTAATTAAAACTATACAGGCCTTAATTTCTGGTTGGTGTCTTGCAGGACTGCAGGATTGAGATGTCCTGTCAAATAGGCTCGATGGTTGTTGTTGTACGGGAGATTGCTTACTCGTACATGCAAGATTCAGCTACTCAGAATCCAAAATTAGGCCAAATTAAATCAAAAAAGGAAGAGAAGAGAAAAACGGTAGAATAAAAAACCCTGGGGACAAAAAGTTAAAAATTACCATCTTTATAATATGTCATCATTTATTAACTTACCCCAAAATGTAGAAAAATTCGCCTATGGCAAAGATACTGATTAGGAAGGTGTCAGATGACCAGGAAAGTTGAAAAACACTGTAAAGAAACCCTAATATTACAAGATGATTTGGATTATTTTAGAAAAACGTTTTACTTACATATGGCTTCTACATGGATCCGAAGAAAAACCTTTCAAAATCGAACAAATCCGTGATCTCCCAAAACTTAAACCCACTACAGGCAACAAATCAAAATTATTGTTGTTTTAAGCACAAAACCACTTTCATGGGCATAAAATAATTGGTAATTTTATTCACAAAAGAGGAGATCACGCCGGAACTACTACGCCATTAAGGAACGTTTTTCAAAAAGGGCTGTCAAACGGGAAGAAAAATCAGCTGATCTCTGATGGGCACTGAAAACTTAAACAGTGTTGTCAACGAAGTAACAATCTTCCTAAAAATCCCCGAAAATACTTCACAATGAAAAACATTTAGGAAAGAAACTTCTGACGAAACGTGGCAACATAGCATGGGTGGCTACAAGGTCGTATTGGTGAATCCGAGTAGTTAAGAAGAAAGGCAATGTTCTGGAAATGTATCCTCGAAAAATTCATTTAAATTGTAACACGCTCTTTTAAGTAAAATTGTTTTAACATATTTTTAAAAATTTCTTTATGTTTTTAATATTTTTTATAGAATTTGGTAAATGATTAAAATATCTTCTTTGATTCATAAATTATAGATTTTTTAATCATATTTGAAGGTGGTATAAGTAGATCAATGCAGGAGTTATTTCTGAAATTATATAATTAGTTTTCATTATAATTACACCAATATTCTTTATATATTAAATAAACAGTTTCCAATATAAAAATAGGTTGTCAGTGTCAATATCTTATGTTTAATAAATAAAGATTTGTACAGATTCCCTAGATTTGATTTTGCAAATAGTTCTTATAGCTCTTTTTGCAAAGGTAAAAACTGAGCTAACAGATTTTGACTAGAGTTTCCCCAGAAAGAAATACGGTAATTTTCTAGAAACCTGCGGCCACTCCGATTTTAACGAAATTTTGTATACGGGGTTTTTTGGGGCGCTGATCACGAATCTGAAAAATTTTTTTGGCGGAAACGTTTCGTTCTCGAGATATTCATCATCAAAGTTCAAATTTGAACTAAGCTTATTTTCACTATACTCCTCCTTCTTTTTGCACACAATTCTTGATTTAAAGCTAAAGTGTCACACAATATTTGATTTTCACCTTTTAAAACCCCGTTTTTCTACGTTATTTTACACTATTTTTGCATTAAATTGCGTGGCATTTCTTTGATAATGCGGCAACCATACATACACATAGGGCTTCCTGGCAAACTGGGATTGAAATGATTTAAAGTATAGCTATGCAATTTAATGCAAAAATAATGTAAAATACGTAAAAAACAGGGTTTTAAAAGGTGAAAATCAAATATTGTGTGCCACTTTAGCTTTAAATCACGAATTGTGTGCAAAAAGAAGGGGGAATATTGTAAAAATATAATTAGTTTAAACTTCAAGTCTGATGATGAATATCTGAAGAACGAAACGTTTCCGCCAAAAAACCCCGTATACCAAATTTCGTCAAAATCGGAGTTGCCGCAGGTTCCTAGAAAATTACCAGAAATACCATATCTTATTATTGAATAATGCTAAATATCTATTTGATAAACGCTGTTTTTAGAACGAAAACGAAGCCCAGAATCAAACCAAGAAGAAGACCAAAAAGCAACGTCCCGAAGCGGCGATGGCGCGTACCTGGAGAGATCTCATTCCAGTCATCAAATGTGACGTTATTTCGAGCAGATTGGTGTTCGGCAACCGACTGGTTCCCACGACGCTGAGTATAACGTTTGAGGAGAGCCATTTTGTTTATTCCACCAAACCCGCGGTGTGTACTTTGGATCGATTCATGCATTTTGTGAAATGCAAAGCTGAGAATGTCAGGGTTATGTTGGCTCCCAGTCTAAAATATACAGGTAATGGTTGAATGCATTTCTTAATTAAGGATACATGCAATATTGAATTTGTATAATTTATTTTAAAAATAAATTGTATCAAAGATATGTACAGGGTGCTATTTTTAAAACTTACAATGGCTTTATTTTCTAAACCATGGCGAATATCAAAAAAAAAAATAACGTTTCTATAAAACCTGCGGGGAATATAAATGACGTATTTTTCGAAACACCTCTATTAACCCCTTATGCTGCACCCCAGTCACTTTAAAATCTTAAATAGCAACACCCCTTATGTGGCACCTTTTTGGAAAGCTTATAAAAAATGCTTTTCGTTGGTCATAAAAAGTTGGGGTTAAATCAAATGCTATCCTTAAACTAAAACAAATAATACTCCCTGTAGAGCCAACTCGCCCCCATAACAAGTTCTGGTTAGTTGTGTTGCACAAGCCCTTAACAACAAAGACGCAGTTGCTATTACTTTTTCTTGATAAAATTCTAACCAAAACTAACCAGAACTTAGAGGTGTTTTAAAAATATGTTATTTATATCCCCCAGGATTTATAGAAACAGTTATTTTTAATTTTTTTATATTTGCCATGGTTTAGAAAATATAGCCATTGTAAGATTTAGAAAACGCACCCTGTATAGTAATTGGTTTGTATAGGTATGTTGGACGAACCTCACGTTATATGGGCGAAGGATTTGTTCTGATGTCGTCCAACGAATTGGAACTGTATTTCTACATGGATGAACCGGGGCTGGTACCGGAGGAACCCGTGCTGATCACCCTGGCAAACGGAGACATAGGTAAATATAAATTTGATACAAAAAAAAACTTAAACATGCTGGTATTATGAAGTAAAATTTAATAAAGGCTACAGAATATCTCTCGGTAATAGTTCGATATAGCGGTTTTTGCTATTATAAGAGATTTTTGAAAAATTCTTTTTCAGGGCGTTTCTATAGGTCGATTATGACACAAATCTGTGTGCGCGTTTTCAAAATCCATTTCTATAATTATTATTAATAAAAACATATTACGGGACGGTGGAATGAACAGGGGTGCTGGGTGGGGACGAAACAGTAGAAATCCTACATTAAACACCCAAAAACAGTATTTCACAGTACACACCGCACTTTCTGTTTACAAAAATGTCCAAAAAATTGTTTAAAAATATTAAAATAAATAATAGTACAACAATCCCGCCATGGCTGTCACTGCATACAAAGAAGAGTTTGCAATAGAACTTGTAAATGTCTTGCGATGTTGCCAAATAAAGTGAGAAAGTGTCAATAGCTTAAAAAAGGAAGATACAGGACAAAATTCATATGAAAAATTAAGTTATTCCTTCTTCCTATTATAATTTGTATAGAAAAAAAGGAAAATACCTAAACATAAAGAAGGAGGCATTTCTATAAAAATACCATTGTTTCTCATGGAAATAGTGGATAATCCCCGAAATAGCCTTGGTGTTAATTCTTCATAAGAAGTTTGGCAACGCTGCTTCTATCAAGAATGTCATTTTTATAATGACGAACTTCATGTTATCAGCTGACCATTGATTGATTGAATGCGCCTATTTTCCTTCTTTAATTAATGGCGGACGAGATATCTCATATGTGTGGGATAGTTTTTCGAAAAATTTAATACTTTTCAAAATTATTTACATTTTCATATGCCCGAGTGCAGTGTATTAATGTTTTCTTGTGTTTGACAGTTGGATTTATACTGTTTGTCCCCACCCAGCACCCCTGTTCATTCCACCGTCCCGTAAATATGTTTTTATTAATAATAAATTATAGAAATGGATTTTGGAAAACGCGCACACAGATTTGTGTCATAATCGACCTATAGAAACGCCCTAAAAAGAATTTTTCGAAAATCTCTTATAATAGCGAAAACCGCTATATCGAACTATTACCTATCTCTCGTATTATACTATTTATAACTTTTCAGTTGAATCCAGCCCTCCCCAGTGGGGAGTGGACATCAAATGTGGCAAGGGAACAGATTTTAGCTATGGTCCCTGGGCTGATAGACAGAGAGAGCACATTTATAACTTTTTCTATCCACAAGACTATTTACCAATGGAGGTAATAAAGTTCTTTAAATATGTGTCTATTTATTTTTGTTTAATGTTTACCTAAATGTAAATAAGGGTCAATTTTTATCGTTAATTTAACCTTTAGGTAACCAAACCGCCCAAACCAGGAGATAAAAGAGTAATGCACTCTTTTGACGTAAGACTCGTCATGCAGAGCGACGCCACCATCGACATCTTGTTCACCAAGGACAAAGAAACGAATGCCGTTCATATTAACGTCGGTGCTGGAAGCTATTTGGAGGTGAACATAATATATTTATTAACCTTATATTATATGGTTAGCCAGCGCCGACAAAACTTGCGATTTAATCATGTACAGGGTGTCCAATTTTGGTTGAAACAGCGGAGTATCTCAGTTATTATTAAAGATAGAACCTTGCGGTTTTCGCGAATCTGAGCTACTTTTTTGTTGTGAAACGAACAAAGTTATTTAAGAATCCGTTTTTACCTTTTTAATCAATTATCAGTCAATTAAGATACAAAAGGTACCTAAAAATGAAAAAAACAAAATAACCCTGTAGCTCAGAAACTAAAGGGTAGGCATCTTTCTTTCACAAAATAGCTTTGTTCAGACCACAGGTTCTATCTTTAGTAAATAACCCCGCTTTTCAATCAAAATGGGACACTGTACATAAGTGTGTCTCTAAAGGGGATAAATATCACCACAAATCTGTGTAAATATGATCTAACCCCTTGTTTTAGTCAACAGTAAGTTGAGTTAGATCGTCAAATTCTAGCTTACAGGTAAAGCTTCGCACCTTTTAGACATCTTATACTTATTTGGGATCGTTAAAAATAAGACAAGAAAATGTCCATTTTATTAAAATTGAGAATATTAGTTCAATCTAATGGTACATATCTACTTTTATTTTCGAAAATATCAGCCAAATTGGCGATTTCTAAGATCAATGAGACCTCTGGTGGTCAACGGCGCAACCTAAGAAAACAGGTAAACATGTTTAACCATTCAAATGAATATAAATTTAATATTATTTATTTACTTAGTTATGTTTAACACGCGTTTTTGAGCCTTATGCGTGAACAGCTGTGTGTTTTGCTATCATTTTTATCAAAAAGTCTTTCTTTTTACCTATATTAAAACCTTTATTATGGCATCAGAAGAGCCATTATACATCTAAAATAAAAAAGGTGTTGTATTGTCAAAATAATATGGTTAGAATTCAAGATTTCTTCCTTCCACTGTGCACCTACTGTCGGAAGTGCAATTGAGGTATGAAAATACTTATATAGTTACATTCAAAAAGTTTTACATGGCGCTTTCTTCACTAATCACCACTAACAAAAAAGTCTGTTAAACCATCAAGGGCACTACTCAAACTCACAAATCGAGTTTTGACACACTTAATACTTATAAATCTGTACAAATTCACGGCTGTATTGAAACTTGAACAGTATTTTAAACCGTTTTAATACCCAAAATCTGTTACAGGATCAAAGCTAGCTACCTGCATATTACCTACTTCTTTCGACGTTGTTTACGTTTAGCAGCGCCCCCATCGGTAGTTAAAATCGTCAATAAAATTAATATTGTCAATGTGAGACCCGAATAAAACTCAATGATTCCGTTGCTTACTATTGAAAATAAACATTAAAAGCCTCTATATCTCAGAAAGTTGTTTTTGTGACAATCCTTGTTTTTATTCCTGGAGCCTTCATTTATTTTATTTAGGTTACCATACCATGGATAACAGAAGGAAACAGGTTACACGACGAAAATCAACGGGCAACTTCTCCATTTGGAAGCCACCACGAGCCTACAGCTTCGAGAGCTCGTAGAGAGCGAGACGTTGGAATTCCTGCGTCCTGTGTCACTATCCATTAATATGGAACGAACACCAATTGTGGGAGGTCAACTTGCCACGGGTTGCAAGGCCACCGTTAACCTGATTTTCTTCCATAAGTGGTTCTTTACAGGTAAGTGTCCCTTATTTTGTTGCAATCATTCTTGTCCTGGATTGCTTTTTAAAGGTGCATAAAGATAAAAAAAATCGCAGGGTCACAAGTCGGGGCAGTAGGGTGTTGTCGTGTGTTTAAGTTGGTTTATACAATTAATGATATTGTATATTTTTTAAATAGATTTGATAAATGATTGGGCTTCAAAAGCGAGGCCGGACCTGATGCATTTTGTGCCATACACGTGGAGATTTGGACTGACTTTGAAGCATTGTGAACTGATGACTATGATTAACCAGTACAATTGGATAGACTTGTAGCAGTGTGGGTCAAAGAAATAGGTAAACTGTTTTGTTTATTTTAATTCTCTTGTCTTTGTGTCTGTCATTTTAACATACAAGAATACGTTTTAAATTTTTATCAACGCCTTTTTTTTAATTTGTAGATTGGAGAACACTCAGGTCGCGTTGTGCGCTCATTTCTGCAACATGCCATTCGATCTGCCATTTGACGAGTTTTTGCCTGAAACTGTACCTATCAATTTAGCTATTCAGGTAAGAAACCTTTGTTTTTACGATGATATATACACGTTCAGCCAAATCAAAGGGTGCATAGGCATCAGGCGGTCTAACAGGTAGTGATTAGACAAAGAAAGCGAACATGTAAATATTGCTTTACTTGCGCATGGACTTTTTGATGTGGCTAAACGTGTATCCTATTTAAGGAGCCTAGTTCCAAAGTGTACAATCTCCATGTATCCTGTCACAGCCTTCTTAAACTTATGAGCCGTGAAGTTAGAAAGGCAACGTTGCAAACAACACTGTACAGTAGGAATATTGAAAATGAGTTCCTAATAGATTACATGCTAAATATTAATTTTTTAAGTGTTTTAAACAAAATATAGGTATTAACTTTTTTGAGGATGTTTAGGACAACATATAGGTATGATTTTAAATACTATAGTTGCCCTAAAAGCAATAATGTGTCTGCAAAACTTATCAGGAACTTTTCTGCCTTATACAAATTCTAAACATTTAATATTTAGTAATATTTGCAACACTTTAAATGAATTTTGAAAGCATGTGTGTTTAGTTATAATAATAATAATAACTTTATATTGCCAACCAAATGATTCAAATATAAAAGCTTAATTTGTATTACATAAGATGCACTTCAAAATAACAAACACTTTAAATTAGGTTTTTCACTATATTTACCCTAAAATCGTCTTAAGTAAATAATTTTCAGAATATCTATATGAATAATATTTTTTGGTGAACTTACCAGTATATTTATGCGCATTAGTTGATATATGTCCTGTGGATATTGCTTTTGGTAAATAATTGTTTTTGGTGCACTTTACACTATTGATATCAAATTAAATCAATTTTTTAAAAACACGCTTAGTTAATTAGTTGCCTGTAAAATATATTTGCCCATTTACCGTATAGGTACTACTTTTACTTTTAATTAAAAAAAACACTTATCCGGTCAATAGCGCACAACCAGGCTTTTCTAATTTCATCGTTTATGGGGAAATAAAATGTTAGTTTGATAACCCTCTGTTTTAATGTAACTTGGCAATTCGTTTTGCAGCCCGGAAACGCAACACGTTCGTGCCATAATGTATGCCGTACGCATCAACTATACGCGCACATTTAAACGTAAAAACAACGATTGACATATTAGCATTGGTCTTATTTCTTAAATATACCAATAAATTACTCATTTTTTCTTTATATAATAAATATACGTTACGATTTAACTTTTAAAACAGAAAAAAACCCTTTAAGCAATCGTTTAAACTTGTTTCCGCTTTACTTCTAAACTTTACTTGACATTCCGACTGTGCTGTGTTGCCAGATTTCTCTCACGGCTCATAGGTTTAAGAAGGTTGTGATCCTTTTTAATACAAAGATAATTTAAATTAAATGTCCCAATAATTTTATATTACAGTGCTGAATTTAAATAAATAATTTTGTAGGCCATGATAAACATCCATGCCAGTGTATTTAAACTTAAGAAAGAATGCATTGCATTAATTTATAGGTTTCTTTGTTCATCTTTTTATCACATATAGCAATACTGGAAATTATACACTTGGAACTGAGCTCCTCCTTTCTTCTTTAACATACAGGGTGATTTAAAAATCGATCACGAAACTTACAGGGGGTGATTCTTACTTTGAGTCACAAGCAGTCAAAGTTCACTTTTGATTTTGTTTTTCACGTATATCTGCATTTATTTTTAACCAATCCAGCTGATATTTGGCACACAAATGAGCTTCTGCAGATTCTGTAATTTTGAAGACAAAAGTGCTTTTTCAAATGGCCGACAGAGGGCACTTACCTAAAACTTAAAATTCCATTTATTATCGCAAACTTTTTATTTTCGACAAGACATCGCGAAGGTGGGCACCTAATTTTATAGGCATTGAAAGTTAAAAAAATAAGGTACTCATCATGTAACGATGACCTCACTGTTTGCAAGCACCAATAGTCATCAGTTTTCATCACCTCGATCACTACCTAAGACATACAGGGTGTCCAGCAACCAACCGACAAACTTAACTCAACGATTCTTACAACAAAATAAGAAAAAACTTCATATAAAAACATATGTCCTAAACCCTCTAGTTTTTGAACGACGGGCTGTTAAAAATTTTAATTAAATTATTAAAAAATATTTGAAACGAAAAGTTTTTTTTTTTAACCCATGGCGATATTTATTTGCGTTTATATGAAGTTTTTTTCCCATTTTCTGTTGTAAAAATCGCTCCCATTAAGTTTGTCGGTTTCAAGAAACTATTGACTAACCGAGTATGTAGGTAGGGTGATTTGATTGGAAATTGGATGAAAACTTTAATGTCTATTGGTGCCTCAAACATGGTGAGGGTTTATCAAGACTTTAATAAAGAGTACCTTATTTTTTAAGTTTCTGGATTGTCTTATCAAATGGCGCCCTCCAGCTTATGCGATATCTGTCTGAAACAAAAAAGTTATGATGTAAACAAATTTTAAGTTTTAGGTAAAGTGCCCTCTCTGGCAGGTATTTCTAAAAGTAAGTACTTTGTCTTTAAAATTGTAGAATCCGCAATAGGTCGATTTGTGCAAAGCCAAATATCAACTGGATTGGTAAAAATAAATGCAATATGGCGAAAAACAAAATCCCAATTTGAACCTTGACGGCTTGTAACTCGAAAACGAATGACATTTTGAAAAAATTTATATGTGAAGCCTGCCACCCCTTAAGTTTCGGGTGATCGATTTCGAATGACGCCCTGAAAGATTTGACCGAGGTCCTCCAATGCCTAAATTATATTTCAAGGATTTTTTTTATCCAGGGTGAAAGAGTGGTATAGATTTAAGTCTTTTTCATCCCCGAGTTCCACAACCAGCAGAAATCGTGGTGCTGTCGCTTGGAGAAACATGCCAAAGTACCGTCGAAAGGACGGGCTGATCGACTAAAAAGACTGAAATTATACCAAAGTGGAGGAATGTGTGTCAAAAATGTACCGGCCGGAGATGGGTCGATTTTTGGTGGATACCAATAGGGTAAAATGGCAGAAACATACATCTTTCTTTATAAAGTACGAAATAATATACCTCCATTTTATTTTATTTTTTCAGGAGCCATAAAACATAACTTTTCTTATACCTACCACCATCCTTCTCCGCCTCTGGGGCCTCAACCCTCAGGCCGATACATCGACGCCTCTGTAAAAGAGGAAACATAGTCACCCATGGAGGTTCCCGCAACCATAGAAAAAAACGTGAAAGGCTTGAGTTTTGTTGAGCTAAAAAAAAGATTTAATTAATTTAGACAGATTTTTTTATATTTTGACAAAGCAACGAAGGCTAAAGCCTAAATACTAACGTTACCGTAGGTGCTTAAGCGAGGTAAGAGGGGGTTTGTTGACACGGGACTTAAATACTTGAAGATTTGGGGGGAAGGGAGAGACCTCCGCGGGCAGCAGGCTACACAATCTAGAAACTCTTGGGGATAAAAGAACGAACAAAGTGGGAGGTACCTGGGGCCCGTCCAGTTGGACAGTATAGGGATGCGTCACGCGCGCGGAACCCCACGAGAGATTTACTCTGTTAGAACCGTGGTGGAGAGGGAACAATACTGAACAATTCTTCAAGAGGCAGAAGCAAGCACAGTACACTATAAAGAAGCGATAATCCCACAGCCCACGACGTGGAGCAGAAGAGAAGCAACCTTTCTCTATAGAATAGAGAAGGTCATCAAATGAGGACGAAGACTGAAAAAAAAGGCTCTTCTGTAAGAGACCAGAATCAAGAATATTGTGAGGTTGGCCAGGGGGACATACAGCCGCACTCAGATATGAGAAACAATATTCTACAAAGGGAGGTCGGATTTGGGACACATATAAAGTGTAGTAAACTAGGGAAGGGGAGAAATGCTTTTTGAAACCCAAAAAGAAGCCAAGCTTTTGAGGCTGCCAAAGTGGCTACTCAGATACAATGTGTTTATGCCAAGCATAGGTAACTTTCGAATGACGCTCACGAGTGGGTAAGGGTGTCTTTTGCTCTTCGTGGAAACTTGTGGCTCGTCGAAGCCCAGCGGAGGATGAGTATTTTGATGACTCTCTCACGACAAGGAACTTTGTGATTGTGTTTTGGATGCATTTAAAATGGACGAATTTTTAGCGCCCAGCCAATCCAGTATTAAATTAAGATCCTGCGAGGGAGATATCTGCATCACTCTGCGTTTGTTTTCCAAGTCAGGTTTAGTGATGGGTTTGAGGAACCTGAAAACTGAGAGTGAAGGGTACTATCGTCGGCAGGAAACTATGAATGGAATTAGTTGTGGACCGAGAGAAGGTCGTTGATGTGAAGAAGAAACAATGTTGGTGCCAGAACTGAGCCCTGAGGGACTCCAGCATTTACTTGGTGAAAGCTTGAAGAATGGCCGTCCACAATAACTGATATACGACGATCAGATAGATAACTAGAGCCAAGTACAGAGTTTAGTTGAAAGACCATAGGAGGGAAGTTTATTAAGAAGTGCGGCATGCCAAGACCTGGTCAAAAGCTTTGGATATATCAAGAGCAACGATCTGGGACTCATCAGAAAACTCATGAGACCTATTCCAGCAGTATTACGAAGGAAAGAAGATCTGGGTTGCAGACTTTGTATGAAACTATACTGCCTGTCATGCAAAAATTTGTGTTTTTTTCAATCTATATCTAACCAGCCCTTCCAAGATCCCCAAATCTCCAGTCTGAAGCAATGATTTAAATTAAAAAAGACATAGTCTGTCTAATATTTTTTTTTCTTCGATTTTTGTTAGACTGCTTTGAGTGAGGCCAAAAATTTGATCCCACAACGTTTCCTGGCTGCCTATGTGGAATCTTTGAGCCTAATTTCAACCAACTTCCCAGCTATTCGATTTTTCTTTGAAACTTTGCACACGTGCCAAGCGACCCATGACAATGCAACAATCTGCAAACAGTATCCCGCGTTATCTCTTGGGATCGCCAGGAAAAATTCCATTATATTATAAAAACAACACTCTAGGATGCCATCTGTTGGCAACATTTTTCAAACTTTTGCTATTAAAATGAAGCACAGAAGAAATTCTTTTAGTGGATTGCAAAAATGCCGGGGCAGCAACGGTCCAAACATTGCCTGGATTGCGCATCCGTTGGCAAAAATTTGGAAACTTTGCTACTAATGAAGAAAGAAGTTTTTAAAGTGAAGTTGCAATTACCTTTGCAAATTTTAAAAATTTGCTGCCATTGATCAGTTTTCCATCAGAGGGCCGGTTATTTCTTTGCTGCTTAATTAAAATATCAGTATATTTCTAATTCTGTTATATTAAAATTTTGTGCAATATAGCGAACTAAAAAATGAAAAATAAATAATAGTTTAAAAAAACTAAAAAAACACGCTTTTATATGCAACCCAACTAAAAATTAGAAAATAATTTTTCATTAAAAAAATATTTTCACTTCATAGTAAAAGCGTGGGGTGCATTTTACTATTTTTTCATAACTTTTCCATCATAGATATTGGCAAAATATAATAATTATAACATTTAATATATTAAGCACCCACGCTTTTACTATGAAGTGAAAATATTTTTTTAATGAAAAATTATTTTTAATTTTTAGTTCGGTTGCATATAAAAGCGTGTTTTTAGTTTTTTAAACTCATAAGCAAGACCGGTAATAGCTTTTGTCAGGGACGTGAGGGTGTGAGAATTACGATTTCGGTTGGCAATTCTGTTCAAGTTGGTAGCATTATCAGCTGATGACAGAGTCGTGCCTTGTCGAAGCTTTGTTTGGTAAAGCACAGAAGTGCCATTTTCATTTTAGTTGTATATTTTGCAAGAGTTCCAGTTGTTAATGTTTTGGTTAGTTTAGAGACTTCACATATTATTGGTTCGGACTCATTTTTATTTAGAAGATTTTGATGGTGTTTAGTCAGAATAGTTTTCAGTCATTCGTGTTTTTATACATATAATACAGATGAGTGTCCGCTAATTAATGGTACACAAGAAAAACCACAGATTTCTTATGCGAAAATACCCATTTAGGATTTAAACAAACATACCTATATCCAAAAGTTAATGATAAGGAAGATACGGGGTGTTACGGAGATATACATATTTTTATTCGTGCATTTCAAGAAAATTTTTATATGTTTTAAACATTTAATAAAATTCGGTATCATGAGGTTTTAGATATCAGCTATTTATATATCTGCGCAGTTGTAATTATAGCTAATACGATGTTATTGAAGGTACATGGCGAAACGTAGCGCGATCTCGCCTAGCTAATACGATTACCATCAGAAATTGATAGAAGTCGCCGACGTCAGCAGTCGGCCCGATCAGTTAAGAGTGAGGATATACGCAAAATTTAACAAAATAAAATCCTCGATAAATGGACTCCAGTATCCATAAGATTATTACATCTATTAGTTTCAGAACAGGATATATCGATGCGCTTAAGAAAAACATCGTAAGCGACATTCGCCAGCTTGTACGGGAAACGATTTTTCTTCCTATCGCGTTATTTTTAAAGAAAACCGAGATCTCGAATGCTTTTATCTTGTGATATCTTCTTAACTTGAATCACAAAACAAACATATTTAACATTTAATGTCAAAATTTCCAGAATCTCCCAGACGCTAGAGATTCTTGAAATACTAAACCTAAATAATGAGTCAATTCTTTAAATTTTTATTTTTGTTTTGATTTATACTTGACGGTGGCATGACTTCAGCCACCAAAACGTTCGATTTTTAGTTCTCTACTTGACTTGCTTTATATTTTGGTTTGTTTTTTTGAGATCTTGGTACTATTGACTGCATGTTAGGCGTGTACGCCAAGTAACTATCAATAATTAAGAAGATACCTCAAGAACCAACATTCAGAACATGGTCTTCATATGAAATAATAACGCGATGGGAAGAAAACAGTTTCCGTATGAAAATCACGAATGCTCGCTTGACGATGCTTGTCAAAAACGCATCGATATATCTATTCTGAGATGATACTAAATTTAATAATCTTATGGATGCACTACCATTATTATGGGAGTTTGTATTTATTAAATTTTGCGTATATCCTCACTCTAACTGATCGAGGCCGACTGCTCGTCAGCGGCCACTGCTATCAATTTCTGATGGTAATCGTATTAGCAAAGCGACATCGTACTACTTTCGCCATCTGTTGGTCGCGGTAGGTGCTAAAAAATTTTGGGGTACGCTGGAAATCGCACTTTGTGGGGGTTCTATGGATTGGTCTTTTGATATTTTTCCGTATGACGAACGGTTTTTGTTAAAAAAGTAAAAGTCTCATTTTGATCCATGGTAAAAATCTTTAAATTATGATATGGTGTTTTTGCATGTAAAATTCGTTAAATTTGTATTAAATTAAAGGTCAAATACTTACATTACTATAATTTTATATGTCATAAAATAAAGTTTTTGCTCTTAACAAGTTATTACACGACTGTTTGACTAAAAACCTAACTTAGAAATAAAATACCATATCAAATTTTAGCGATTTTCCTATGCATCAAAAATGACATACCGGGTGATGCATCGCCGGGCGGGACATAGGAAATCCCATGTAATTTTTAATGAGGTCAAATTATTGGCCTCTATCATCTCTTACATTTTCTTTTCTTTGATACTCCCTAGCTTCACATCTGCAGTTATTTATCACTGTGCCTTTGGTCTCAAATTTTTTGATATTCCTATCGACTGTTGATTTTCCGGGTATCGGTCTATTCGGATACTGAGCAGCGAACATGTCTGACACCTTTTGGTAACTATTTCCTTGATAGTACCATTTAATCACTAATACTTTTTCTTCAGTAGTATAACTCATGGTTAATGTTTTCGTTCTACGATTTTTGATAATAATACAGCACTAAATTTCAAAATGACAAAGTTAAGTATGTCACGCTAACTGGTATTTTTATTGTTGTTCATAAATATGAGGCGATAATAATGTAACAATTTTTAAAAATATATTAAGCATCTAACTAGCAAACGGGTTAACCGAAAAATCAAAAAGTTTTTACCATGGACGTAGATTTGCATGCTCTTTAATAAACTTCCATAGAATTTTTCTCTAAAATAATTAGGGGAGCCAACAATTGACCCCATTAAAAATTACATGAGGTTTCCTGATGTCCCGCCCGGCGATGCATCACCCGTTATATCTCTCTTAAACGAAAACCGTACATTGTACAGGAAAATATCAGAAGACCAAATTAACCTCAAAGTAAATGAGTATTTTCAAAATAATATTGATTCGAGGAAAAGCAATGGTGTATTGTTTTTTCTTTAAAAATATTAAATACAACTTCGAACGCCACTGGTAAAAAATGTTTAAAAAATTTTACAGTAAAAAATGTAATGTAATGGTCAAAACAAGTGTACCAAATTTTGTGCAAATATCTGGAGAGGTAAAAAATATGTGATAAAAAAGGCATTTTTTCTTAAAATTTTAACACCCTGTATCCTCGGAATGAAAGCATTTTCGGATATAACTTTATTAGAAAAATTTTAGTTTTTCGCATTTTATACAGTGTTAAAAGGAAAATACGAACTTTTTTTAAAAATTCTTAATATATTCCGTGTTCTTTTCTTAGGATAAACGAACAAGGCAGGGACCCGAGCTACGGCCAAAGCATCTTGCACGAAAACGCCCTGCTTTTCAGAACGCCCCCGTACATTATCAGCGAGATAACGCTGCAAGACACGCTGAACAGGTCGTCGAGAGCGAAACGAAACGGGAAAGCCCCAAAAGCGACGACGCTGGAAAGAGAAAAGTCTGTGGAAAAGGAGGGTGTGCTGTACAACAGTCCTTTGGGAGCGAGCGATAGGAAAAACAGCAGAAGTATACTCAGGAGCCTCAACAAAAAGCCCCTACCATTACTAATTTTCTGCTTTAAAGGAAGCTTATCTCGCCCGTATCTCGACAAACAAAGCCGAACGCATCGAAACGCGCCGATTTGCCGTCGAAAACAGCGTCACGGGAGCGCCATCGATGAGGTCAACGCCGAGAAAACGACATTAAGTTCAAACAGAAAGCGACGATGGGCGGCGAGCGGAGTCCGTACTTATGTCGAGAGCCATCACTAAGCCGCAGATATGATTTAGGAGAAGCTGCTGAAAAGAGGTAAGAGAAGTTGTGGGTTGCAATTCAGTAACCTTATAAGTTTTCTTTTTTTCATTTTCTGCCAGACAATGTTTTATTATTCTATGATCTCCTACCCATTTTAGGAGACCCAAAGGGTTTTTCGCAAAATGGCGGAATTTACATTCGCACATATTTTGTCAAGTATATTTCGTGTTTTTACATTCATTACGTCATACCGCACCAA
Organism: Listronotus bonariensis; assembly: GCA_014170235.1. Taxonomy (NCBI): domain Eukaryota; kingdom Metazoa; phylum Arthropoda; class Insecta; order Coleoptera; family Curculionidae; genus Listronotus; species Listronotus bonariensis. Next base: position 17,637 of record JACEGR010001834.1, on the reverse strand, counting down.
TCTGTAAAAAAAAAAATCCAGGCGAATTCCTTGCTTTATGGACAAGACTAACTCTGCCCCCTGTTGCCTGTGCAAAATTTCAATAAATTTTAGAAAAAATTGTGTGAGATTATATTTGTTATGTTTTCTTCAAAGTTGAGGAAAAAAGAAAGTAAAGTTTCATCACGATGCAGAAAAGATGCAAATTCTTTTTTATTTGCCAGGATCTTTTCAAGAAGAAGAACTTCTCAGCAGCCAAACCGACGCCGGCTCTCGTACGATAATGTGAATAGTCGAAGGCTAAAGGGGGACCTGGACGTCATGATCAGTCCGAGTGCTGTTAGAGAGTCTACAGGCGCTTCGTAGATTCAACTTACGCCCACCGTAGCCAATCTTACACCCGTTAACTGTGATAAATCACTTACATACTTCTTGTGTTGGTCAGGTATGTATCCTTCATTAATACTGAAAAAAATTAAATAAAATCCTGATGAATATTTTTGTTACAAGGTCCAAGAACGAATATCCTTAAAACTACCGAAAACGTAGGCCAAGTTGTGTCAGCCGTCGTTGGAAAATGGCGAGAGGACCACTGTGTACGGGGAAACTGTTAAAAAGCAGCTGCAGGCCGCCATATTTTTACCCAAAGTGAGTTATACATATTTGCAGTGAATCGCTATTATCACAAACTTCCGTTTACAAACCTCTGTAAAAGAGTATAAGTATAGAAGGAACAGTTTAAAATGTAAATTCGGCGCTTCTTTGATAAGAAAAAAATTACGAAAAAGTTAAAGCAAATAAATCGGCATGTTTCAGTTCCTCGCGGGCCGCCTTTGCTTTATTTCTTTTATGATAGTGCGGGGTTAACGCAGCTGGTCATCGCACTATGGGATAGAAACCCATTTTTTTGGTCAAAAGTTCTGAAACTCCTTACCAACCCAACTTAAAAATGAGGTGCTTTTTACTGATAAAACATTATAAATTATTACAAATGCTTTTGGGAACCTAAAACTTATTATATGTTATTATAAATTTACACCCCCCTTACATTATTATTTTTTATTGTACAAAATAAACTAAAATGTCAGCTTGTTTGGTTAATTCGGTAGTATTCTAATCAGTAATCCGATGATTATTATCTCATATGATATACAGGGTACGACAAATAGGTGCATGATTTTTTAAATGGAATACCCTGAATATTATATCACCACCAAAAAATCTTTAAAATGTTTTAAAAAAATACTACATTTGATGTGTCTATCTCAATTAGTTTCTGAAATATGACCATCCAAATCTGAAAATAATTTTAAATTATTCTTAGAAGCGTAATAGAGATACATCTTTCCCAACTTTTTTTTTTATTTTTAACGTATAAAATAAATAAAAACACTGTTTTGTTGGGTAGATTCTGTAGAATCCATATCTTTCATCAGAATGCTTTTGCATCTTTAGATATACAGTGTAGGACAAAAACATATTAAATTTTAAAATGGAAAACCTTGTAAATTATAAAAAAATCTTGTATCTGTCCTGCACTCAGAAGTAGCAGTAGAAGGCACTGTAAGTACAAAAACCGCATAAAGCAAAAAGATAGTAAAAAATCTCTGACAAAAGCAGCGAGACTCTCCGCGACACCGCATCGGAAACACAACAATAGCTCTAATTATTTAAACTCTTTTACTTTTTTTTAGTAAACAAGGCTTATTAATAGCTCTAAACTAGGTAGATTAAAAATTGTTGTATATTTATGTTTACTTAAAAAATGACATTTTCAAGTTTCTTATTAACAACCCCAATAGAAGTCTGCTCGTGGCATCCTCGTATCATTTATGCGCACTATGTAGTTTCAGTATCTACTTTGTAGCATTACAGCTTGTGCATGAGCCTCGTATTGAAAGTTTCCAAAAGTTGCTTTTTGGGTCAAAATAATGCATATACCTTTACTGATAGAGTTTTTTGTTCTTTATTATTTATTATTTTAAATGTTTTATTGTATTTAAAACAACTCTACCTCTATTAATTTTTGTGTATTTCTTAGGCTAGAGAAGTTCTGGAAAAATTCTTAAGGCCGTCTGTCGTAAGAACCAAAAACAAGGGTGCCAACATCGCGAAATTTCTGGGTTTGCAGACCAACACCAACTCCGACGTCATACAGGGCGAACCAGTTTTCATTGAGAGCTGTGAAAATCAGCAATCTCAATTGGTAAGCTAAATAAATTTTCGAAAAAAATGGCGTTATTCATACTAAAAATCCTTCTTTTAGGTTATCTTCCTGAATATAGGCAAAGCCCACGCCCAATTGCGACGTTTACGCAACGAATCCTCGATTCTGGACGATGCTATCATCACCGCTATCCCCACTTACAAATCTAAGGTCCTGTTTATACCTACTAAAGTTAAATCGATGTACAGAGGCATGGAGTATTATCTGCAACCTGTTTCTAAGGAAAATAATGTAAGATCATACTTCGTTTGAAAATATGCGACATTTGTTAACTATAGGTTAAGTTTCAGTTAGTTAACCATAGGTTTATCTAAGGGTGGAATGGTCTACCATTAATCTTAGTAACTTTCGTTAATACATATGTTTTTTTTCTAGATGTCGCAAATAGATGAATTAAGTATCGAAGACAAATTGGGATTTATAATGTTCGAGTGTGGACTGGAAGGAATTTCGTTGAAAATCGTGAAAAAATCGAAGTTTGAGCAGAGCGAAACAACAGTGACCGGATCAGTCGATGGACCTAGCGTTGATTCTGTCAAGTCCAACGAAAATTTAGGTATTAAATTAGAGAAAAAAACTCAAAATATATATCTACAGGGTGTCTTCAATAGGTGCGGAAAAAGGTACTACAGAGGAGGCTAAAACATGATGATCTAACCCAACTTACCTTAGTCCAATTTAGCCTCAGGAATCTGTAATAGCTTTTTTTCTGCACCTTTCAGGGACACCCTGTATAGCTATTTTTTTTTGTTTTTAAAAAGAATCGGTTACGAATACTCCGAAAACCACGGCCCAAGAGACGAGATCGTCGACAACAACAACGAACAACAAAGACAACGGCACGCCGAAGACGGAGAAAAAGAACATCGAAGAGGACAATCATCCGAACGAGTTGGAGAAAGATGGCGGCGCAAAGGACAGCGGCAACGTATCGTCGTGCGTCATCGAGCTGAAAGTCGTATGGTTCAATTTCGCGGCGCCTCCGAGGGCGCCTATAACGAGGAAAATCGATTATACAAGGTAGTTAATTAAACATTTTTATTAAGTGTAATCAAATAAAAAAAGGACACAATGCTTTTTCTATCCAATTTGTTATTATTTCTTTACAGACTCGATTGGAACCTACTCAGCACTGCCTCCCCAGCGATCAACGCCTGGATGAACCCCAGCAATCGACTAGCCATAAGAGTAGTTCATATGGTCAGGACTATGTACAGAAGGTCTACTGCCACCGTGGCTTGCCTTATGGCCGAGGCTATGGAGGGGCAGCAGATACACACGTTACCAAAGGTAGATAGAGTTATTTTTTGTAATATACGAATATTTCTCTTGTTGTGAATTAAAAATTTAAAAAATATATGTAAATAATTATATCGTTTTTTGTAAAGAGTCGCTATGGGAAACTGACACCTCTAGCTCAGACTCTTCACGATGACCCCAGTCTACAGCTATGCAGGATTTTAAGGAAGTACTACTTGGAGTGCGATCCTGCCTACATCGAATCGAACCTGAGGGAATCCGAACTGCCACCTTTATTTACTCTCAGACAGGTAATGATGTCTATAAAAATATTACATTACATATTACACCTGATAACTGACAGAAATAGCACAGCCCGAAACGTTGTGTGAAGAATTTAAAATAAAAACAATAGAGATCCGAAATTTTTTTGATATCAGAATATTATATATTTATCACTAAGTTTCTATTAAATCATCGATCTAAAACCTTTTTTTTTAATATACAGGGCGTCATAGTTTTAAGTAGACAGTGGAAAAACACCCTGTATACGCCTCTGATGTCCCAGAATCCGATAAAGGCGAGATTTAAGCCGATGAACGTCACGATAGCGGTGCCGGATATACCCGAGGTAAGTTATCTTCCTATTAATAATATTCGCGCTTACCTTATTTTAAAGTTAGTTAAAGTCATAATGGGTTACTTAAAAAGTTTAGTCGTTCCATAAGGAAAGAATTACTTCTATTACTATTACAGCAGCTTAAAGCCAGAGGTAGCTAAATCAGGTGAACACGGTGACTATCGCGTTAATGTGTAGTTTTTACCATGAACTCGAAGCTTAATTTAATTCTTTACTATAATAGCGCCATTTCTTAGCGGACGATAGACTTTTTGAATAACCTTGTATTTAAGAAACAAACTTGTTAAGAGATAATTACTCTAGAAAAGAGTGTTTTCACGATAATCTTAATAAAAAAGAACTCCATACCACAATTAAATAATGGCTTACTCACATGATTGTATCAATACTTTTAACGTATTTTTTTATTTAGGTAAAATGTTTGGATTGTGGCACAAATCTTGACAGTAATTCTGAGAGTAAGCAAAATTATTTTAAATCGAATTATATTGTGCCTAATTACGTTCATCTCGTACTCTCACTACCAAATTGCTGCCTTTTCACTTGTGCACTAACAAAATTGTTTAATTCTCAAATTGTATTATACATAGACTAGTTTTTATTTATATAGCATTACGTAATAGTGCCTTGACCAGCCATGGAATGATCTTCATGATAATAACTTTCTTAAAACCTTTTTAATGGTGTTCCTTTAGACGAGTCTGCCACGAATATTCATACCGCCATATATGGAAGCGGCGCTTTAACCCACCCTGTCAATGTCAAATGTTTCGGGTGTAGACTTGTCAAAAGGAACCCAACAGAGACAACAATGAGACGAGTAACTGGTCCTAACAATTTGTCCATTGTATTTATCTCTTTCTGGTTTAACGCTAGTTCCAATAAATATGTCTTTGTCTTTCATCATGGCAGGCTATCGTAGATGGAGCAATCATCGCTTTGCCCTGGTTGCCAAGTTGTTTACAATTTCTGTATGTAAAGTTTAATGTCCTTTTTGGATCGCATCTAATTAAGAGAAAGAAAATATACCATGAATCGAATATTTTTAACTGGACAACGTTGCCGCAGGCAGTCACGCCGAAATGTTATTCGATATTTGTGTTTGATATTTTTCAATGGCCGATTTGTTTGGACAGTTTGTTTACATTTTCTGTGATTTATTGTGTGTTTCGTGGTTTTTACCTTTAATTGGACTTTGAATATTGACTTTTATTAGTGATCACAGTGTATATATTAAATTTGTGCTTTTCAACAGATAATTTGAATATTGACATGGTTATCTGTAAGAAAAATCTTTATAAAAACCAAATAAATGACATTTTTAATTAGGTGTGTGTAATTATTGAACTAAACCCCAATATTTTATATTAATAGAAAACAAAAACAAGTACCTAACATTAAGGGCAAAAATAGCACAGCTCCATAATTTGAATTTGGCGGGCAAACGATAAAGTCGACTCACGCGCCAACTGCGTTATCTCTCTCTCGGATAATTTATTTACATTTAGTTGCTCGTCTCATTCTTTTTCTCTGAACCCAACTAAATAGCTTTTAAAAGGGTTATTATCATAAAGTCCATTTCATTGCTGGCTAAGTCACTATAAGGTATCGGCAAAAGTTAATATTAACTTTTTCCGCAACCTATAGGATGAAGATTAAAATTATTATCTTCGATTTTTAATCGCCATCAGTTCCCACATACATTTCCTCATCCCCACTCACGCACTATCATTCTCATAAAAAATCACGTGATCATTTTCGGCCAATAGGAGACCTGTTTCACGGACGGCGAGGCGTCCGGCAACGAAGAACCGACATTACCGACGAGCACGCGAGGCTGCTCCACGCAGGCGTCATTCTGAGGCCGAACGCACCGCACAGAAACTTGGGTAGGTTGTGGGCGGGGCGCTTTGAATGTGTCACACATGCGCACTGCTTCTCTTCTTCTTAGTGGCTTTCGATCAGTGAGTCTCGTACATGTATATATCACTGTTATTGTCAATTTAAACATATTTGTGCCGGTATATTATTAGGTTTTGCTATTTTTTCGGATAAATTACACAATTTGCCTTTCATAAGGTTTTTAATGTCACTTTGGCAACGCTGTATCTTGATAAAGATTGGTGCCGTGTGCAATTCTTTCTTTTATAAAGACAAATTTGTTTAGTCATTATATTAAAAAAGAAAACTCGCGTTCTCTTTTTTAAATTGTGCAAATTATTTTAATTAAAGATTAGCAAAACATAAATTACAAGTTTAAATATATTTTTTTTACCTAAGTACTACAATTTTTCTTGCTTTTTTGCTTTTCATGTTTCTTCAACAGAAATGTCTTTAAATCTTTTAGTGGTTTTTGTTTTTTTAAGGCAACTGATCATTTGCCTTTTAAAAATCTCAATCAAGTTACACACCCGGCCGTTAGTTAAAATATCGACTGTATTTTAGTACCCTGCATGACTTGCAAAGACATGACCTCCGCGCAGCCCTCACCCAGGGCCGGTGGATTTCAGGAAACGGGCGTGCATACGTCACAGGTCGCTGTGGTGTCCGGGGAGTAGAGAGCGTGCTGGCATCCCCCAGTCCTCCTGGTAAGTGTACTTTTTCTCTAATATCGTTTTTTTGCTGCTTTGTTTGCAATTATATAAAAAAGGGTTTTTGGTTGATTTATGTGGTTTAACAGTTTATCTAATCAGTCTTATAAAATATGTATCACCAATTTTTGGTAAAGAATTGTGTGTCGTACATAATGTGCACCGCATCGACCAGATCTAACCCCATTTGTCTTTTAGTCCCGGTGCGCAAGCGTAAAAGAGCGTCGTGCCTATTCAACCGCCCAATAGTAGCAGGACGAGCGTCGTGCTACCGCTCCTAACCAGCGCTAACCCCTTTGCTGCTAAGCGTGTGAATGACGATAACATTTGTAAGTCCATATTGTTTAAAGGTACTAGACAACGTTGTCGATTCAATAATACCATTGTTGCCGACTACCCCTTTTTCGTATGATACACAACGTTTCAGTTGATTATCTTCAACCATTATCAAGTAAATAATATGGCTTTAGTTTTTACTGCTACGGTCTTAAAGCTTAATATTCATTTATTAAACTTGATGATACTTAATCAAGAGAAACGTTGTCTATTATACACAAAAAGGGCATTGGAAGTCCATAAACAATGTTATTAAATTTGTAAGTCTAGTTCGATGTTGTATGTTTGTGTGGACGCTCAAATTCGGCCTCGGTATTGGGATTTGTAAAACATAGATTCACTTTCATGGTGAAATTTTTTGACCCAACTTCCGATCTCGTACGGTTTTCATAATCCCAATATCGAAAGTTGAATTAAAGAGATCCTTCAAATAATTTCACTTTTTTCTGTCAACCTATTGTATCTACATAATTAATGGCTCGAAAAATATATGTGTTCTTTTGCTATTTTTGTGCTTTTTTTTGTTGTACTTATTTATTTTCTTTAATTTTATTTTCACGCCCTTTATTTTCTAATCTGCATCAAAAAGAACTATTATTTGATGACTATGTCCATGATTTCTATAAATACTCCCAGTTTCACTATAGGCTTAGCCTATTTAAAAGGTCATTGACTATAGGTTATGGCACCCTACGCGAAGATAGGACCGTCATAAACCTAGGCTCCGACCCGAGCGACGCTTACAGCCAATCCAGTCCCGACTTGCCCTCTAGTCCCACCCATCGGGCGATCGGCCACGCCCATTCCAGCGAGGACTTGTACAGTTGGATGGCCAAACAGGGGACGGAGTCTGAAGCTAAAAATGTAGAAGGTAAGAAAGGGGGCGGAGTTAAAGGAGTGTAATTTGTTCTGATTCTTTAACAGACAATTTTTATCGAGATTTAAGTGGTTGTCGAAGATGTTATGTGTGGTTATAGGTGGTCCAGAGGGTAAGGTGGATACTTTGCATACTGAATCGTCTGGGGAACCCGGGACTTTACCCAGAGAGAATTTAGTACAGCCCGAGGTACCTTCCCAACCCATACAGGAATCTGTAAGATTGTTGGACGCGAACCAGATATTCCAGCCTCTCTTGTCTGGGTTGGGTGTGATGCCGCAACAGTTGAGATTTACTACGATGTCAGAATCAGGTAAAGAAATCAGGTTTAAAAAAAAACTTTATTTTAGCTCCCATCTTTAAATTTTAGGTGCTGGAAATGATGTGACAACTCTGGATGCGTTAGGATCAAACTTGTGTTTAGTTGGCAACATGGAAACGTTCAGGATAGACATAGTCGTATCGGAACATGGAAAAATCGAGAAGAAGAAGGGCAAAAATAAGGGAAAAAGAGGACTTTGATTGGTTAGTATAGTGTTTCTTTAAGGGAGTCGATTATATTATACCATTATAAAATATCACTTGTTTATTTTAAGAAATTAACACAAGCGATGAATCTCCTGCGTTTGTGTGCGAAAAGTTTCAGTCGAACTAGAAATCGACAGGATGACAGACATGGCTGTCAACGACTTGATGAAAACCCGAAACGTCCTGTATATATCGCGGGGACAGCTGAAGAATCACACGTCAACGGTGATTAACTTTACCATTGGAGTGAGATACATCCATCAAAGAGTCAATATGCCGCTGTTAAGGTACATATCGTTAAATTCTACCAAGAAAATTAAAAAAACTTGATTGTTAAACGTTTTTTGCAGGTTGTTACATCAAATAAGCAACATGTATCAGAATGTAAAAAGACACACAAAACGAATTAAGAGAGCAACAGCCACCCCTGAATTAAGAAGACCGAAAACTAGCGCCAGTGATCACAATGACCAAAAGCATCATAGTTCTACGTCATATCTTTTACAGGTAAACTAATAATTTTATTATTTTTATTATTATTATTACTATTTATTCTTTTATGTTTTCTGCAGGATGTTCTCTCTTCTCTGTCCAAGCAGCTTACGTTAAAAATATCTGACCCTGGATCGTACAGTTCGCAAAGCAAACCTGTAATATCACCAAGCCCCAGTTTGAGATCTAGGCCTCAGAGTTTTGCTCAGAAATTGAGGTCCACGGGTAAGACATAGTCTACATTGGGTATTTAAAGAAAAAAAAGGTCATTACCACAATTTCGCAAAAGAAAATTTTTCATGTTTGGATTTGGACACCAGATGCACCTGATTTAAAGTCCTAGATTTTATTAAATTTCTTGTTAAAGGTATATGGAGTGGCTTCGTGAACAAATGTTTTTGGCTGTTGCTTACCTTCTGAGGTAAACGGGAAAGGGTAATGTAATCTTAGCGAGGGCCGGTACTCTTGAGCGCAGCAACTCCAGTGGTCGCCATTTCGGGAACGATTACGGTTTCTTCAGATAAAAGCAGTGGGCGGTGCTGGAAAACTATATACTACCTGCTGAACCAATGCCAATATGCTAGATACGAAAAACTATTAAACATAGGTAGTATTTGATTAAATTAAAAATGCATAGTATATTTCAGGGGGCTAGTTTTAAAGTGTTAAATCTCCAATATAAGTACAGATTTATGAAAATAATCAAACTCATACAGATTTAAAATCGATCCACAGTCTCACGCGATCGACTTTGATCAGCAGCGGTAGCTTCCCACGTACCTACAGCACCGCAGCTGGGATTCATGAGGTTTTATGATATAGGTTCCTTCAGGATTTGACTAGTTATCACTGAGAGCAACTTGTTCATGAAAATCTCTTGCTGGCTTACAATCTACCTCCTCTTTTAGATTTTCTGTCGGAACCAACGATATCTCGGAACATTACAAGGACAATCGCAAATACGACATCCTCACCGAGATGAAATCCACTGAAGACATAGAAAAGGCCGACAGCACTCCACCGCTACATCTACACCGCGATCTACATTATCGCGAGAGCACCCATTCTGGCGTAAACGAACACACCAAGCTGGTGGTGTTCGGCGTTGCCAGAATTCACAGGACGAGGTTGTTGGCAACGTTGTCCGGGCTGAAGCTGGAAGCTGAGATAACCAGTTTGCATAGTAGTTTGACGGTAAGTTTACTTTTTGAAGGTCTCGGTTTTCAGCTTCAGTTGCATGGAGAGAAAAATCTTACGGCTATTTATTTGCATATTTCTTTTTAGGTGAAAAGAAATCTATTCCTCAAATGCTGGAATGTTCTTTGACGGGACAAGTGGGTAGGACGATGATAGTGTTACTGGAAGGAGTCGCACCAAACTTGCAGACAGTAGTAAAGGTGCGTTTTTAAAACATGTATATATTTATTTTATATTTATCAATCATTTTTTATATTTTTAGGTAACGATTGGCAAATCACAGGCATTGTACTCTTCGGTTACCAAGCGCCAAAAGACAAAAATTCTGGCTTACTAACAATAGGAGCTGTAAACATCGACATTCCTCAACACCCTGTAGCTTTACACGGAATGGTAACTAGAGGTCAGTGTTGGCTAAAAAAAATAGAACAATTATTTTACTTAAAGCAATATAAGATTTTATCAATTTTGATGTATTACAGGTAGTAAACAATTAAGTTCGACCTTGCAAGAACTCCGCGTCCAAAGAACATCGAGCAGAATGTCCAGAGGCGTCCAGAACGAAGACGACCAACAAAACTCCCCGAATCACCCTCTAAAGACACACCTTTGACGGGGCCACCCTCAGTAAAGCTGCCATAGGCGAAGAAGAGTCTTTTGAAGCCGTTGGTCATGCAGTTTTCTGTAATTTTGCAGGTAAATATACTCTTTCAAACAGTATGTCCACGTAGGTAACCTGATTTAGGTCCCTTGGATTTTTATTTCTTCAGTATTAATTTTTACAGAGTCTAAGTATAACAGCCGCTTTATTGCCGTCGCTTCAAGCTCAGTATAAGATGGATCAAGTGAACAGTACGGGATTCACCGGAAGCAAGGCTAAGTTCACGATCGATTTGCCGCATCACAGCTTGAGTTTTACTACCAAACTACCACAGGTAAAAATTAAAAGTTGAGAAGTAATCATGAACGTGTGCGTTCACACGCCTACAGAAGAGGCCATGATGGCCGCTATGGCCTGCTGCTCTGAATAGGAATTTGACATCTTAAAAGTTTTTACGCTTACTTTTTGAGAGCCATTTGTAATATTGCAGCTAGGTGGCCATGACCCTTTATTTATTTCCTTTTTTTCGATCCGATCGCGATAAAAGGGATCGTTAGGTTCGTCAAAAATCCTTTTTCAAAATTTTGTTGTCTAAAATGGATTGCCATTTGAAATATAATAGTTAGTTCATATAGTAGTATATACAGGGTGGCCCACCATATTCTCGACACGATCTGTAGCTGTATAACTATAGGGTTTTTAAAAAAGTAAATACTGAAACATATACAGGTCGGATAAGGCCACAGTATAAATTATTTTACTCTTATACAGGATGTCTCAAAAAAGTGTAACGTCAAAGTTATATTTTTTAAATGGAACACCCTATATTTTATTACGGTTTTAGATTCTACATAAAATAATAATTTAAGTTTGTTAATAGTACCAAGTGTCTAATTTTATTCGTTTTTGTGATATTTGATTTTTTTTTCAAAATGCAGGGTGCAATTAAATTAATTTTATTTTAACAATATAAACTCCTTAAATTTTAAAATTTGTTACAAGAGTTAGGAAAAGTCTGCCTTATCATACGTAGGTCATATCGAGATCATAGATTATACAGGGTGATCAAAAAATAATTTAATTTTTTAGAAAGTCAAATAGCAATATCTCTCTTATTTTAAATGGAACACCCTGTATTTTTTTACACCACATGATGACAAACCAAATGCTCTTTCAAATGGTGTATAGGTTGCCTATACCTATCTTTTATACTTTTTAAGTAAATTCCGTTTTAACATATTTTTATTCCAAATGTCTATTTAAATGTAAGTAGGCTGTGATATAGCTATGCCTATTTACTAAGCCGTTATTGCAAAATGTAAATTTGTTGGAAAAAAGCACAAAATTAAAAGATTTTGTATTATCTGCCACTATTTTTAAAATTCACAGAAAAAAATTCATTAGTTTCTTATAATGCTACTTCCAATAACACTTATTTCAGCTGAATGTGGTAATGATAAAACTTGTGTTTTTAAACAATCCTAATAACGCCTCTGGTCAGTTGACGACATTCTGTGACCTATAACTTTTTTCACATCCTACCAGTATTATATCATCTTGTTGTTTTAAAAGAAAGGTTTTTATTTAAAATCATTGAAATTGTCTTTTAAACTGACTAAAACACTAGTAATCAATAAATGGTCGTTGTTATTTTCTTAAGAAAAATATTAATAACATGCTATATCACAGCCAAGTTTAATTTAAATAAAATTTGGACTAAAAATTTTTAAAAACAGGTTTTACTAAAAAGCACAAGAGATAGGTATAGGCAACCTATACACCATTTAAAAGAGTATTTTATTTGTCATTATGTGACGTAAAAAAATGCAGGGTGTTCCATATGGCTATTTGATTTTCTAAAAATTAAAAATTATTTTTTGATCACCCTGTACAATATTTGATCTTGATTTGACCTACGTATGATATGGCAGACTTTTTCCAATCTTGTTACACATTTTAAAGTTTAAAGTGTTAAAGTAAAATCAATTTAATTTTACCTCTGCAATTTTCAAAAAAATCAAATATCACAAAAACGAATAAAATTAGACACTTAGTACTACAAACAAACTTGAGTTATTTTGTAGAATCTAAAACCGACATAAAATATAGGGTGTTCCATTTAAAAAATATAACTTTGATACGTCTCACTTTTTTGAGACACCCTGTTTAGAGTAAAATAATTTTATACTGTGGTCTTATCCGACTTCTTATATGTTCCAGTATTTTTTTTAAACCCCATGGTTATCCAGCTACAGACCGTGCGTCGAATATGGTGGGCCACCCTGTATAGAAGAAGTAAGTTAAGTTGTTGTTTTCAAGGGCTACACACAAACTGACAAAACCGAAGCTAACTTACCATCGGAAGCCAGCATCGCCTTACCCGCCATTCACGTGGTGGCCGAATATATCCCCGAAACCGCGGCCAGCGGTCTGAGGAACCCCGAAGGGGTAGTTTTCCGACAAGGAGGCTACTTGAATGCGAACGCCGAAATCGGAGTGTTTGAACACAGCCTCACCACCGATTTGCTGAATCATTTGGTGTTCAGTACAAAAAGGTGTTCATGAAGGTAAGTGGGGATGTATGTTGAAATATTTACAGCGTTTTGTATTTAATTTTTATTTTAGGAAGTTAACGAAGTGAGTTCAAAAGGTCTATGGAGGCGAACGACCGGTTCCTATTTGGCTGGAAGATTCCGAAGAACCTTCGACTATCAACAGATTGCTGTTCTCTTTGGTGATAAAATCCAGAGGATACAGCTGACTGCAACCACCGCTGGTAGTTCCGCTGTCAGATTGGAAACAGGTAAGAGAACATTCCAAAGATATCATAATTAACGACATTGGGCAGCATTTTAGTTCAGAATACCTTCTTTTGCGGACGATTTAAAACTCTTTATAGAGTTGTGCAGGAGGACTTGGATAGGTTGGCGGCATGGTGCTTGAAAATAACCTTAAACTTAATGTGAACAAGTGTTCATACATTATATTTAGTCGCAAGAAGCATATGAGGGATTTTAAATACAGGTTAGGGGAGCGGAACTGCGCAGAGTGGATGTGGTGAAAGATCTGGGTGTGTGGCTGGATAGTGAACTTCGTTATACGGATCACTATAAAGCAATTATCAATAAAAGCAATCGTATGTTGGGTATGGTCACAAGAATGTCGAATGATTTTAATAATCTATGTGGATTGAGAATGTTGTTTGTTAGTTATGTACGCTCTGCATTGGAGTATTGTTGTTTAGTTTGGAGCCCCTATTACGAGATACATAAAAACGTTTAGAATCGGTACAGGTGAAATTCTTAAAACACTTAAGATACCGTATGGCGCAAAGAGGTTTGCTGTTGAGTTTGGAAGAGGTGAGGTCATATCACAGTTTAACTAGACTTGAAGACCGCAGACAGTATTTCGAACTTTTATTTTTTATAAGGTTATAAATAACATTATAGCATCACCTAGTATATTGGTAACATTGATTGTTATGTACCCCTAGAAGTTTAAGAATGCCACCACTGTTGTCTAGTAAGCATTTAACACCCTACATGCTCAGAACATGCCCTTGAATAGAATTGTTAAGACTGTAAATGGGTTTCCCAACCTGGACTTCTTTGGTCTGTCTCTCAACTCATTTTGAAACAAACTAAAAAGACTGATTCTGGAATGTTAAAGCTAGTTGTTAAGCACTCATGTCAAATTTTATTATTGTTATACTTTTAGAGTTTATTGTAGAAAATAAATGTAAAAATGGTGTATCCGTTTAATAAATAAATAAATAAATAAATAATCAAATATTTAACAAGAAAAACCTTTTATTCACTGATATAAATATAGTAATAAAGACAGAGCTTACGATTTTCGGTACAATGTTTAAAAATTGCATGTAAAACATTGTGGTAAACTTGTCCAACAAAAAAGTGACGCGTCCATTTTTGGACAAAATTTTTTCACGAAGCCGCAAGCTCTAAAGAAATTTGTGCAAAATTTGTAGTTTGAAGCACTTTAACGTCCCTACAAGAAATTTGAACAAAGCCAACGACGTATTTTTAAGCAACAAGCCTTAAAGGTTTCAATTGTGCTTCAAATAAGGTTTGTTACTTATTGTGGGTTCAGGTAGTCTAGCTGACAGTCTAATTTGCTGTCAGTTTTAAATCAAACAGTTAAAAGCTAAGTTTTTAAAGGGAAATTGCGAGTGCGAAGTTGGATAAAACTCGCCTTACTGTCAATTGCTGACAATGCCGTTTTGCTTTTGTTTTTTTGGTAATAAATAAAATATTCTCTATCTATATATCTATTTATCATACAGAGATTGAAAAAAAGTCCCATGGATTTTTGTTATAATTTTTTGTCCGTAGCAGGTAATATTTAACCTTTTTTATTTTCAGGTGCGGTCGTACTAGAATTATCCAACCGAGTACAGAACGTGTCCGGTTCGAACCCCAGCAGCACCTCGGCCCGCCTCTTTGGCAAAGCCCAGGTCGACCTCAATCTTTCCCTAGGTCAGATTATAAGAAATGCCGTCTTCGAAGAAGCGGACATCGAGTATCAACACGTAGCCTTCTTCAACACGCGCATCGGACTAAGAAATGCATTCCAAGTAAGTTTTTTTAGCGTGAATGTATAAATTGCCCAAACATACATACAGGCACGAAAAGCGACTTTGCTTTATACTACGTAGTGATTATACATATAAACTCTTGAATCACTCTATCTATTAAAAAACCGCATCAAAATCCGTTGAGTAATTTAGAATAGAAAATGTAAATTATTTTTTAAACGCTCTGTATATGTTTTTTTTTTTTTGATCTTATTATACATATAAACCTTCCTCTTAAATCGCTCTATCTATTAAAAAAACGCTTTAAAATCCGTTAAGTAATATCGAATTGCAGTCACCCGAATGTATTCTTTGTTGTCTAATCACTATCTGATAGTGTTAAACACTAGAAATTAATTGAAAGAATCTACTTGGCACGACGTGTAAAAATAAATCGTATTTTTGTAGGATGAGATAATCGAAGGCGAAGACAAAGAAGTAGTTCTGATAACACTCAAAAGACCGCTGGTGTACATTCAACCGGTGGCGATCGATAAGGCGATCCTGGTGTGGTTGAACTACAAGAACGCGTACGATTACTGGACCGAGAAGCGTGCGAATTTGAGCAGGGAGATTAAAGAGGAGAAGTTTCAGTTCGGGCAGCTGACGAGTCAGCTCGGGACGCCGCATTTGGGAACGTTGTTTTTGCAGCTTACTGTTGAAGATTTGGGTGAGTTAAAGAAGACTAAAACGATTGAAAAATGTTAATTAATTTAGTACAGGCAATGGGGAGCGGGTTATTTTTTTTACAGTTAGGTGCAGTATGACGTAATGAACCTAAAAACACACAAGGTTAATTTATATTTATAAGGTTGCGACATATCCTCAACTTTTAGGCGGTTCGAGGTCGGGGACGCAAGGAACGGCACTTCTCGGAGAAAAAGTTGGCAAGACAGGGTAAAATCAAAGCTGAATATCAATCTAGTGGCGTCTAGAATTTGCGCATTTCATTTTGCATTGTTTTGGAAGTGATATTTATTGAAAGATGTAATTCCAAATGTTTTTTATTTAAAGTAAAAGAATTTACAACTTAATAACAATTAAAAACTGTTGTGTAAACGGTTGTTCTACTAATACAATAAACTGTATATCTCCAGCACTGAACAACATGGCCGAAAAATGGGAGATATGACGTCATAACACGTCAAAGCAATATGGCCGAATGTCGTGACCTTATATAGACCGTCTTTGAAAACACACAATACTTAGAAATGGCGAACAGAAGTGCTGCCATATTGCGATAAACCGTTTGGGCCTGTATCTCCGTAACTCTCTTCTTGAGGCCAACAATTATAGGGAGTTTTATTATAGATAATTAAATTTCCTATCTTTTTATTCAATATGTTTTTGTATCACTTATCCTTCATGATTTGTAAAATTATTAATGTTTGTTTATTGACTTTTTTACCGATTTCTCTTCTAGTAATTGTTAAAACAATAATTTGCTAATACCTAAACTTTTAAATCGATAAATTTTCTACAACTTTCGTTTTAACGTTTTTGCTCTAAAATTAATATCTTTGAAGTTATTACGCGTTAATTTCAAAATCCTGTGACTGTGCGGTTAACGCCAGCTGGGCCTAAACATGTCATTTAACATCTGGCCAGGTATTACCGTTGTATTACTATGGTTTCTATTCTGCAACGCATTGTAACTTCGAAAATAGAAAAATGTTAGGAAAAAAGTTTAATTAAAAGTTGTATAAAATGTATCGATTTAAAAGTTTGATTATAAGCAATAATTTATTTAAAAAATTATTAGAAGAGATATCGGTAAAAAGTCAATAAACAAACAGTAATAATATTCTAAATCGTGAAGGATATGTGATACGAAAAAAAAATTAAACAAACAAGATAGAAAATTTAATTATCTATAATAATGGTCCTTATAATTGTGGGCCTCAAGTGCACAGTTACGGACATACAGGCCCAAACGGACACTTTCGTTCGCCATATTTGTAAGTATTTTGTGGTCTTAGCATCACCTTCTAGATGTTAGAATTGTACTAACGGATAGAATAGTACAATTCAAAACATCTAGAAGGTGGTGGTTTTTAAGTTCATTATGTCATACTACACCTATTTGTGAAAAAATATCTCCTGCCGTATATTGCAAGAAAAAATCCTCTATTTTCTGTACTAATTGCTATTTTTTGTTAATTAGGTATTTGTCTTCCACTGAATCCCTTACCAATCACTTGGAATGCGAGATCCGTTTACGAGGAGAGTCGGGGAGCTGTTGTAGTCACGTTGGAAAACACTAGTATATCAGGTAAGTTGTAGCCTCGGCAATGCACAGGTTATACATACAAATAATAATTGGCTTTTCTTCAGAA